>CATIWR010559985.1:0-32289 GCA_949677035.1 Omphalea diandra | reverse complement strand
AATATTTTTTTTTTTTCAATATATTGTTTTTCTTATTTTTTTATATATATATATATATATATATATATATATATATATATATATATATATATATATATACAAACACTAAAAATCAACTTCATGTATGATAATAAACCTTGTCATAAATAATATATAGTTTGTGATGCCAATTATAATATATTTATCTACAATCTCAATTGTGTTAATATTTCATAAGTTGTCACATATAATCTAATATTATCATAAATTAACTAATAACCAAATTAAATTATAATGATAATTTCATTTTATTGTCATAAAAAATAAAATTAATAATATTATTTGTGGGCACAAAAATTATATACCTAAAATACATAATCACGTTAGCTATATTTTTGTTGTACAAATACATATAGTCACTGATATTTTTATTGGGCATAATTTTTATTAGCACTCATTAATATAATAATGATCTAATAATTAAGAAAGTAATATTCATAAATACTTGTTTTATTTGGATAGTATATAATAACTGTAATGCATTAAAGTATTAAATAAAATATAGTAGTGTATTACAATCTGCATTAAAGCTACAAAGAAAACTTAAATACAAATCAAATATATCTAAAACATTGAAGTAATTTTTTAAATAATTAACAAATTTAAATAATCTTTCTAAACGATTTTAAGAATATATCCTTATTTTTTTGCTAATACATTTAAAGATTTTGTCATGAATGTATTTAAAATTTCAAACTATTTTTCATAAATTATTTAGTCTATAAAAAAAGAAAATTATTAGTACTTTATGACTTGAAAGATTGACTTCTCCTATAAGATAAAAAGAAAAAAAAATAAAAAAATTAACCTAAAAAAGAATCAAATATTTTTGCAAAATTTAAATGTTAATTAGATAAACCCATTTATAAAAGTTTATAAAATAAAATAAAATGCACATACTTTTCTAGAATACCTTTAGTCTTACTTTTTCTCGATTCTCATATGCAAAAAGATTTGTATTTTCATAAGATCATGTGTTAATAAAAATCAAATTATAAATAAATTAATTGAAGAGAATCCCCTATCTTTATGCCTGTAATTTTCTTTTTTTCTTCTTCTTTTTCCTTCATTTAATTGTTTTCTCCTTTTCAATTAAGATTTTGATAATTATTTTAATATATATTTAGATTGTTAGTAAGGATTATTAGTGAACTAGGATTTTAAAATTAAAATAGAAGATAAATAAAAAAAAAGGGAAAAACTTTCTGATAAAAATAGAAATACTTATCTTATATTTTGATTTAAAATTTTAAAATTTACATATTATTTATATAAGATAAAGAAAATAATTAATAATAAATTTTATTTTAATATTTATAAATTAATTATATAGATAAAGATAATGACTAAGAATTATTTTAATAATTTTCAATTGTAATGCAAAAAATTTCTAATATAATCAATTGATAACTTAACTACAAATTTTTAATTACATCTAAAAGTGTTTGTGAATTTTTAGTAAAAAATTTATATGACAACTGTAACTTGTAAGGAAATAAAGTTTAATTACAACAGTATGACATTATATACAGTTGTCATAAAATTTTTAATATTTTATAATAATATTTTTATGTTGTCATAGAATTAGATTATCAAAATTTAAAATTTATGTTTAGTGACTACTTAAAAATTATTTTAGTGACTACTTAAAAATTATTGTTACGTATTATTGTAACTGAATAAAAAAAATTTTAAAAATATTGATAATATTTGCCTATTATATAACTTGTATTTTAATAAATTATTTACGACAACTATAAACCTATTACTTAATATATATTATGAATATTCTTAACAACTTTAAATTCATTACCTAATATCTTCTATAACTTCTTGTGTGATGTAATTTTATCACCCAATATAATATCAAATTTAAATACCTAAAATAATATGTGACAAGTTTATATTATCCACAACAAAAGAAAAATTTTACGACAAATAAAAATAATTTTCAAATAATTTTATGTTATGAAATAAAATAATTACAATAAGAGTAAATATTTTTCATTATTAAATTTGTGACCATCTTATGCTCAAAAAAAAAAAAATTTCATGACCATCTTTTTTAAAGATAGTTACAAAATATTAATATTGTGTGATAATTTTTTTATATTATTACACATTTATCTTATTAAAATTTAAAAATTTATGAATAATTTAAACTTTCTATCATATATTATACATATTATGTGATAATAATTTTTATGACCATATAAATATTGTTGCAAATAAGTAAATTTCTAATATTATTTGTTGCTTTTAAAGATCTAAATTTGATTGTTCAGTGTAATATTTACCTAATTTGACCTTTCAAATCTTTTACCGAAAATATTATTAAAACAATTGGATGAGAATAACAATAAGATGAGGTGGGTTTTGCCATTTTTATTCCTGCTATTAAGAATTTGGTACATCTAGGTGAGGCAAAAATAAAGAAAAAGAAATCGAGAGGGGCTGGGTGAGTATACTAATTTATTTTTCATAATTTATGTTATTAAAAGTATTAAATATCTTTATTTATGATCATTAAATCATTAAAATTTTACTATTCATATTTACCTGAAATTTCCAAAGTAATATTATTAGTATTTGAGAGAAACAATCAATATGGTATAATAAATACTTCACTTCTAAAAATATTTCTATGTGCACAAAATTTCAAATGTAATTAATTGATAATTTTAAGATCATTTCATGAATTTACAATTGTAACAATATCTTTTAAAATAAATTATATAACTCTTTCATTTCTTTTGTAAAATATATTGTAATCAATCTTTACATTAAGTGATTATAGTAATAATAATATTAAAATTTAATAATTAATATAGTGTGTACGAATTTCAAAATTACAGATTACAATATGATACAATTTATTATATAATATTAAAATATCGTGATATCGATCTATTAGATATACAATACAATAGATAAATCTTTGAAAAATATAGTAGAGGTTTAAGTGTTCCTAATGTGAAATTTAAGTAACTTTTTTAACAAATATTTATTCTTGATTGAATTTTTTTAAAAGTTTTTATTTAAATAGTAATATTCATGAAATAAAATATGATAAATACTATTTTGATTTTATTTATTGGCATGCATAAAAGATTTAGATTCGAACACTTTGCATGTGGAAGCATGAATAGTTTATCCACACATTTTGTCTTTTTGTGTGTGTGAAAGGAATATTATTAATTATCTTATTAATTAATACAGTGTTAACTTAGTTTGCACAAAAACTTCACCGGATTTATATTTTCCCGTTTTGAAAATATTTCATCTCTAAAACTTCACAAAAACTTTTTAGAAACATTTCAACTAAGTTTCCGTAATATAATAAAATTGAAAATCTGTTTTTAAACCGAAAACGCGATTCCTAAATGAAAACAAGAAAAAACATTTATAACCAATTAAAAATAAGAAAACTTATTAATTTCTAAATAAGAAAATAATATAATAATAAAAATTAAAAAATCCATTAAATTCTTAAATAAGAAAATAATATCAAAACAAAATTGAAAAGCTATCTAATTCCTAAACTATTTAGGATTAATTATTATTAAGAAATTATAGATATTTATTTTTCTTTATTCTAGAAAACTTGTTTTAGTTATTTTTCTTAATTTTTTATTTTTCATATTTATTTATAGTAAATTATGTTTGAAATAAATGATAGTATTAAATATTTATATATAAAATTAGTATTCATAAACTTTCTTATATGTTAATATTTATATATTTGTCTTTATATTTTTAATATTTTCACATTTCCCCACTTTTCCGTTTCTTATATTTTTCATAAATACTATTTCGCCACTTCCATTTCCACATTTTATCGTTTTTCATTTTTGTTTTCATGCAATATAGGTGTTAACATCTTAATAGTATCAAATTTCTTTTTTGCATATTAAATTACCAATTCTCATGTATAAATCATCAACTACAATTATCAAAATCATATTGATCTCTCGGATTGATAAGACTAAAAATTGGTTAATAATTCAGTTTAAAAAATCAAATATCTAAAAAATTGGTCAAAATAAAAAAAATCTATCAAGATCGAGAAAAACACTAAAAATTGAAAACTGGATCAAACAATTCAACCTAATACTATATTGTTTTGTGAAAAATTTTAAAAAATTTTAATATTTTACTCGAAATTTAAATTTTAAAAAATAGTTTTCATCACTTTATCATATTATATATATATAGTTTTTAAAATATTTTTAAGTATTAATTATATATTTATTGAATCGGATTGATTGAACCAAAAATCAACTAGCTGACCGATTCAATCTTCGATCTGATTTTAAGAATTATTAACAAGAAAAACACATTTTATTGAAATGTAGCTTGCAAAAACCTCAGTAGCTGTTTTTTTTACATGATGTTTTTTTTTTTTTGTCTAATATCCCATTAATTGGAAAAATTAGACAACTTTGATAGTGATTTGTACATTATTAATCTTTATATAAAATTTTAAATTATATGCATAATTTATTAATTGTTTGTGATAATTTTTATTATTATTTCATGCAATTTAATTAAGATAAAAGTTATAAATAATAATACATATTAATAAAATACTTTAAAATTATATTAATTATGATATTATAATATAATACATACAACACTATAATATTGATCAATAAATTAATATTTTCGATTAAATTAAATAATATCTGAATTAATTGTATAATATGTATATATGGATTTATATGTTAAAAAATAAAATTAGGTTTAAGTAGGGTACGATAGTATAATACTCTACGTGAATTATCATGTTATATATATATATATATATATATATAAACACGCAAACTCCTAGCCAATATAAATAAAATCATTTATTTTCAATAGTTTTCCTTTAAGTTAGATATACAATGTTAGGGGGCTATATAACTAGACTTATTAATTATGATGTATCTAATATATTGTATATAGAAAATAAAATAAAATATAAAATTATTTAATTTTTTTATTTAGTATTTTAATTAGCAATTATAAAATCTATGTTTAATTTACACAAATATTTTTGAAGTGTTTTATTAACTATTTTGATAATGAGTTGCTCATGTATTACTCAAAACTTTATATATATGAGATTTAGTTTAACATTTATTATCTAAATGGTATGAATACAGACATGGATAGACATATATCATATTGGATAAAAATATAACATTATTCTACTCATACTCATATTATACTTATTATCATCCCTAAATCTATTATAGAATGCTTAAACTAATCATATATTATATTTGATTCTTTAATAATTTAGTAATTACATGTTTGTCTTATAATGCAAATTCTTATGAAAGAATTATTTATACTATATATATATATAATAATTTTTTATTTTATTTTATTTAAGATTGATCAATTTATATGCCTTTTGTGCTACATACCTTAAATATATAAAAGTATTGAGAGAAAAATATTTTACTTGTGACATTTCGATTTTGATAACAATTCTAAGATAATCTCACTCTATAAATTTTTATTATTGTCAAGATTTTTGAGTTTTTATATTAAATTAATGTTTCATAATTCTCTCTCTCTCTCTCTCTCTCTCTCTCTCTCTCTCTCTCTATATATATATATATATATATATATATATATATATATATATATATAAACTGAAGCAATAGGTAAAAAAGATGATATTCTGTATCTTATTTAAATTTACATTTTATTTTTTATAAAGAAAAAATAGAGACTAAATTTATTTTCTATTAAGTTGAAATTAAAAATATCTGATGCTAGGTGTGTACAAAGTTTTAAATTTCTGAGGTTTTCTTGTCATGTTATTTTTGTCCTTAGTTTATAAAATGCTTTCTTTATTATGAATGATTCATTTGTTCACTAGATAACATAGAAATGAAAAATGTAGAAATAGAAAACATGAAAATAGATATAAAAAAATGATATTTTTTCAAAATATAGGAAATGAAGCTTGAAAAACATATAAATATAAAAAAAATATTGAGAGATATTTATAAATATTTTTCTTCCATTTACAAATTTATAATTTTTGTTGAAGTAAAAAAATAATCAAATCATACAAAAGAATATTATTAAAAATAATTATCCAAATCAATATTAGTTATTATAAAAAAACAAATAAGATTATAATAACAAACCATGTATTCAAAAAATAAATATTAATTATCAACAAATTTCATAATTAAAATTAATATTAAAAATTCATTCAAAATAGAAAATATAAAGTCAAAAATGTATGAAACTTCTAAAATTTCGTTATTCTCTTTTTTCACGCTTCCATTTGCATCTTCGGCCAATTCAAGAATACCAAGGTCTTTTATGTCTGTAAAGTCATTACCATCAATATCTTATATTTTAGTGTTCTCATTATAATATTGGGAGGTGCTTTATGACAAAAGACGAAGATTGTTATGAACCAAAACTAAATCTTTAGCTTGTTTTGGAGTTAACTTTCACAACAAGAAGAAGTATGTTGTCTAAGTATGCTCATTAGTAGAAAAGATCCTTCTAAAACATTTATTTCTTACTATAAATACTTCCCAGTCTATATGTGCAAGCACTCTACCTTTTTTTTGGAGTCATGTATCACTATAAAACCTTCAAAAATACAAATCCAAAACAAATTAAAAAAATGACTTACTAAGAAAGAACTACAGAATTAAAAAAAAAATTTACCTTAAGTTTAATGAACAAGCTAGACAATGAAGTGGAGTATTATCCTTTGCCCAACAATCAACAAGAATGTGATGAACCATATTAAAGAAAGAAGAAAAATCATCCTATTTCTTTTTTTGATGCTCATATGTAGCAACCTTCACTATGTTAATAATGGAATCCCACATCTCATAAACCAATCAAAGACATGGTTTATTTGTATCACAAACTCTAATTATGTCTTAAATAGAGTGAGTGAAATCAAGAATATAAGTTACTTTCTCCCACTAATTTTCATCCATCACCTTTTCACAAATGAATTTAGTTTTGCTTCATCATCTTCTTGATATGTTGGCCATTCAACACTGAAAATCATTGCTTCTAAAGCATGCCTAAAAACCTTAAATCTCTTAAGCAGAATAATAATAGAAGCAAAGCAAGTATTAACAATAAAAGGCAAATTCAATAAGCTAAATCTGATGAACTTAGCAAACCTCATTGAATGATTATGAAGTTCTTGATTTGTAGAGCATCTCCATTTACTTTAGTGATCCAATGATATTGATCCTATGTTTCTTGATTAGTTTCCACATTTTAGCTACATATATGTTCTTCAAAGCAAGAATGAGTGTATGAATAACACATGGAGTCCAATAAATATGTGAAAATAAGCCTTTAGTTACTTCTCCAATAGCTTTACAATTTTTAGCAGTATCAAAAATAATTTGGACCACTTTTTGATGACCAACCTCATTAATAATATTTGTCAACAAATTAGCAATATAATTTTTATCTTTTACCTCTCCTGAACAATCCACACCTTTAATAAATGTAGGACTGGCTTCACAAACTACCATTACATCAATCAAAAGCATCTTTTGTGAAGGCAAATTCGTCTAATTGATTTCTAGTTTGCATGCCAAAGGCTTTAGCAAGAGGATAATCATAAACTCTTTTTCACTTTAAAGCATCTGAAGCATTTGGTTCATTTATAGACAAAGGCTTCTAAGTAGTGTTGTTGGTAGTAGTAGGCAAAGAAACTTGTATAGGTTGTGTATTAGAAATTCTAACTGTAATCTTATCCTAGAGTTTTCTTATTTTGTATATATTTTCAACGTCCATCTTCTTACAAATATCAATTCCTTTCCCACTAATATTTAACAAATGAGCTCTCACTCTAGTGTAATTCGCTTACTTTTCTTGATGACATAAATTACACACCCATTTCACATTACCTCCTTCTTCCCCTGTTTTCTCACCTTTAATGACATATTGCCACAAAGGACAATTATCATTGTCTCTATGTTTTCACGTCACAATAGAGGTACTATTGTTAAAGTTATTACTTATAGTACCATCCATGGTAGTAAGATGAGATAACCTAAATAAAATAAGTAATTCACAAAAATGAGATTATTAAATGCAATTATTAAAATTTATATAGAAGAAAGTTAATTTCTTAAAGAATCATGCTCATTAATAACTTCTCTTTCATTGTCATGGCAAAATGATTGCATCTAGTTTGTCGAACTAACTAGAACATATCTAGAAACCATTTAGATATGGAGATTTTAACCCTCAAGTTTTCTACTAGTTTTTGTTTATATAATATTAGCTAGAGAGTAGGAAAAAAGAAAGCATATCAACGAGATACTTGATCCAATACTGTATGTAATGTAATCATTAAACATTAACTAAAAATTTAACAAAAAGTTCAAGAATAAATTTAGAACCACAATTCAAATTGAACTCATTCAACTCAGTTAATTTCGTGAAGTAGCCCAACTTTAAGGGAGAATTGAATAAAAATATCTTTAATGAACAATCTCTTCCATTTCATAATATTTAATGATAAGAATTTTCATATGATGGTCGTAATTAAGTAAAATGCATGATTTCTTGTTTAGAAGGTTATTGTTAAATCCAATTGTTTAAGAAATTTCTAGTGGACCAAGAATAAAATATTATAAATTGAGAAATTACCTTCTAAACTTTGCCAAATGATAGTTTGGTGCATAAACTCAATACCCATTAATTTTACGTTTGTTTAGGGCAGACGAGTTTAAATTAGACAACATTCAAATAATAGGATAAAACTGTATACTAACATCATTTTGGTACATATTCTACAAATTAAGCTTCAATAACATACAAAACCAAGGCCATATTAAAAAGATGTTAGTATATGGCTACTGTTTAGTAGGGCACCATATTATACTTTTGCCTTAAGAAACAATCTTTTATTGCTTATCCCTTAATTCAAGTCGTTAATTCATGGGCCCCTTTATTTACAAGTTGTGTACATGAATCAAAATAGTGGGTTCGAGTTTAAGCGCATGTTTAATCTTATGTATTGATCAATTAGTTTGGAGCTATTATGGGAATTATATTAGTAATTTGTGCTAGGTTGCTAACATGCCAGTTATTTTTCTTTTTTATCAAAGTTTTATTTTCTGTGCATAGATATGTAATAAGAAGAAGACAAAAAGTGAAAAGAGATGTTACGACGATAGGACTTATTTATCCGATGACTAAGCTGAAAATCACCAATTATTATATTTGCAGGTCGTATTGAGTTAGGAAAATCAAGCAATCAAATGGGTTTCAAAAAGCAATCATTCACGCAATCAAGCAATTTGATAGCAAAAGATCAAAAAAGCATAGGAAACCCATAAAAAATTCAAACAAACTTGAGTTAATAAGTCAAGTTTGCCGATGTTGCACCGTCACCATTGCTTGCCACAAACCTTATCACCATCATTGGTGGAGACCTTGTCAGAGTCTGTGTTTGCTTCAAGTCAAATGTAATGGGATGAGATGGGAGGGTTGTTCTGTGTTTGGAGGTTTCACAATGATCTTCTATTCTTCTAAGTATCATTGTTGTTTTTAGAAGCAATAAAAACGTGTTTCATAATAAGAAATGTGTTTCAAATTTTCTATTAGCCCATTCGATAATAGTGTGGCTGCACATATAAATATTTTCTTAGAATAACAAAAAAATTTTCATTCATAAATAATCATATAACATCTAAAAAAATAATTTTATGATATAAAAGTACAAATATAAAATCAATACTTAACATTACAAATAACAACATATTGGCTCGATTATGAAATCATAGTTTTATTTTCACTATGAAACTTTTTTAATGGTTCTGCATCTTTATCAATTATGAAAATTTCTACTAGATATGATAGTATAATATGATGTGAATTGAAATTCATATAATATGCTAAAACAAATTTGAAATATGATGTCTAATACTATATTATCACATATTACTAAATAATTAATCTCAAATCATTAAAACAAAAAAATAAAAACTTTCACAAATGGAGATAAGATAATTCTAAAAAAAAACTCTTAAAACAAAGACAAAAAAAAAACTAATAGAAAATATTAAAATGATCTACTTAATTAGAGAATATAAAAAAATGAATAATAAAGACCTGTTGTTCATAAGATATACTTGCGGTGGGATCAAAATATTACAAAAAAAATATTTTTAGAAAAAATGACAATTTTTTTTTTTACATTAACTTGGCTTCACATGTAAATATAATTTAATGATTAAAAGTCTATTTCCTTAAATAAAATTCTCAAAGTTCATGTCTCTCTCTGAACAAAAAGTGTGGCTTGAATCACTTTTATTAAAAAAAAATATTTCGGATATTATCAATTAGAAAAAGGCCTGTGCCAAATTCTAGAAGGACAAATGAAAAAGATAATCACTTTATAAATAGAGCTTTAGCAGAAATGCTTAAGATATTCAATACTTTTTTACACATTACAACTTAAGCGTTACAAATTAACATAACAAAAATGACTGTTCCTAAATATATTTGCATTCCCTATAATTTTATTCTTAACAACCCCAAATTACCATTTTTCAATTACAAAATTATCATAAATAAATTACTTTCTTAATTGAATAGGGAGATGTATAGATCCAGACAATGTATATGACAATCTAATATATATATATATATATATATATATATATATATATATATATATAGACATAAACACAAAGCATAAAGAAAATAAAAAAAATAAAAAAATTTTATATTTATAGTGAAAAAATTTTGTATATAAATTTTAGATATATAATTAGTTAAAATAATGTACAAAATCTGATATCAAGTCAGATGGATATAATGAAGTTACTGATATGATATCACTTTACAAACGATATTATACCACATAATAGAGTTTTGTTAATAAATAAATCATGAGACCATATTTGCTAAAAAAAATATCACATGATAGAATTTTGTATTTTTCTCTAAATATAATTCATCTAATATCTATTTAATATCTGAAATTCAAAATCAAATACCTAATAATATAAAAAATAAGTTTGCAAGATTGCAATATATCAATGTTGGAATATAAACATAAAAAAATTACAAAAGCAACTCTAGAAGATTTCTCTCCCTCTCTCTCTATATATATAGGAACAAGGCAATACGATTCTCGATTCAGATATAAGTGTTGCTCCAAAAATATCTCACTTTTCACTACAAAATATTATAGAACAAGAACTTTTCGATTCTTTTGAGTATTTTTCATAATCATTTTTATTTAATTTTTAGTTCATTTAAGTATTTTCATGTCCCACACACACTTTTTTTTTTTCTAGTTATTAATATATAGTATTGGGTTTATTGTATTTTGCATAATATTTTGAATTTTCTATTAAAAACTTAAATTGGATATATTTTATTATGTGAATTTTATAGTTGAAATGTAAATGTAAAATTTAAATTTAAAATATTTTAATATTTTAAGCATAAATGAACAAAAATATATTATGGTTTTCAAACATTAGTTTTTCCACTATGATAATTATTAACAATATTTACAATAATTAAATAGTAAATTGACAATTGCTTTTAATTATTATATATATAATAATTAATTTATGAAAACATTTTAAAAAATCGTATTATATGTATAGCAATGTACAGTAGAATCACCTGTAATTTATGGTTATTGAACAAATAAATCACAATCTATTTTGTATATGTCAAAAATTATAATCGATTAAATTTGTAGTCTCACTTTATACATTTCGACATATATAAGAATGTTGCATGAAATACTGTAGTGTTCTAATAAATTCACAGGTCTAAATGACATTAATAGAAAAAAGAAAATGCTATATTTGTCCAAAATTTATTTCCTATTTTAATTTCCTTGAATTATGACACTTATTTTATTTATCACATTATTTTCCACAAGTATTATTTTTTTCTATATACTGTATATTATTCATATTAATGTTGTGGCAGTCTTACAATAAGTAGATACAAGAAATATGAAATATATCTAACAAAATAATGAGTTAGCATGAAAAATTATGAAAAAAATAATAATGTTTAACGGCAAATGAACGCCTACATTCTATAGAGCATTAATACTTCAACTTTAGACTTGGAAAAGTTCAAATATTTGTGTATTGTGTAAAGTTTTTTAATTTACAGATAATTAAATATATATAGTTAATTAATTTTAAATAAAAGAATAAACAAGATAGTATAATACTGTTAAAATTAATGATAATAAAATGCTTATGAATGAAAATTATTTGTATTAAAATCCAAAAAACTTTAGTAATAGTAATTTTCTTGACTAAAGTAAAATTAAGTAGATTTATTAGTAAAAATTAAATATTTATAACTCTATTAAAATTAGTGATAAGTATAGTGAATTTAAATCAAGCAAATTTATATAAAAAATTATATCAAATGATATATATATATATAAAATAAATTTTACAAAAACTAAAAAAGAAGAAAGGAAAATATTTGAGGATAAGAGCGGTGCCAAGCTCCTCCATCATAGTAGTAGTAGTCATAATAATAATAATAATAATGTGTATTGTAATGTAAAGTTTTTTAAGGAACAATATGGTTTTAACCGAAGTTTTCACTTATAATCTCATAATATAAAAAATTTAATTTTAATATATTAGTTCAAATGGTTAAAAGAGTAAAAATACATTATTTTTTTTTGGGTGTAATAAAGTGATTATGCATCAAACAAATGAAAATAAAGAAAAAAAATCCATAATATTCGTATATAATTATTATTATTTCTATTACTATTGATTTATCATTTTCTTTGTCCAAGTGTAAATCATGCATCAGTTCAATATATACACCAAATAGTAAACAATTATGATAAAAGAGTTCGATCATTTTAAAGTTTTTTCAGTTTGATTTTTTAGAAAAAGTATTGAACCAATATAAAAGGGTTTGTCTTTAAAATCAGTCTTAATCTCAATTGATAAATAAATTGATCTAAAATATCATTTATATAATAAAAAAAAAATAATTACACCATCACTAAATTAAAAATTTATAGTACACTTAATACATACATGTTTTACAATGTAATAGGTTAGTTATGTTAAAATGGGGTTCATATGACACTTGATACACCCATGTTTTTATACGTATATAAAATCTAATAAGGTTAGTTATGGAGCGAAACCCTATCAAATTAGTGGCATAACACAGAGGAACAGAAGTGGATATCAACGCGATCAAATGGGAAAACACAGCTAAAACCCCATTAAAGGGACTGGCTAGAAAATCTAGCTGCCAGGCTCCCTTATTTCTTTGTTGCACATTAAAGCAGAGAAAGAGGGAATCTATGGGGAGCTGACGTGTAAGTTGCAGATTCCTGTTTTGGAGCACGAGGAAAACAAAACCATCATTATCTCCTTCTTTATTTATCTACATACATCAGTCGGGTATCACTTGGTCAATTACCCTTATTTCTAGGACATTAATTTCATAATTAACCAAAACATAAAAAAAAAATCTAAATGAGAAAAACCCAAGATAGAATTTTTACTACTCCCTCATCTAACCGTATTTAATCCCCTGGTTTGATATAGAACAAAACCCTAAAGGGTTCTTGCAAGAGCCAATCGCCGCCAGATTGATCTCAGCCGTTAATTATAACCGCAACTCTTTCTTCTTTCTTCCTCTCTTCTTCTACTTATGTGTTTTAAGGGTTAAAAACGCTAACAGCTTTTTTTCTTTGTTTCTTCAGAAGCTAACTTGTTTCTTACATGGAAATTGTGGTGATGATGATGGTGTGACATGAAATCGGTGTAGGAGACTCACCTACCTCTTGTTTCTTGTTAATGATCGAGGTTTGTAGTTCAGGATTAAGAAATTTGATCGGTAGCAGTTTAGGTGATAGAAAGTTTTGATCTTTTGCAGGTTAAAGTTACCATCTTGGAGCTTTAAATTTTGGGTTTTAGTTCTTTTCAAGTAGAAAGTTTTTGCTTTGGGCATTTTTAAAGATATAGGATGAGGTTGTTGGTATTGGGTATTGATCAGTTTTAAGTTCGTATAGTGGGTAATGATCAAATTGCTGTTTTGAATATGTTATCCGAATTGGGTAGGAGACCGATGATAGGAACAAATGACGGATCATTTGGTGATGATTTGGAAAAGGAAATTGGGTTATTGCTGCGCGAGCAGCGCAGGCAAGAGGCTGATGATCTTGAGAGAGAGCTTAATTTGTATAGAAGTGGTTCTGCACCCCCAACTGTGGAGGGTTCATTGAGTGCAGTCGGTGGCTTGTTAGGTAGTGGAGGTGGAGAAGTAGGAGGAGGAGGAGGAGGAGGAGGTGGTGTTGTTGGTAGTGTCACTGCTGCCTTTTCTGAGTTTATTAGTGGCAAAGATGGTAATGGGTTTATGTCTGAGGAGGAGCTAACGTCTGATCCAGCTTATTTGTCTTACTATTACTCAAATGTGAATTTGAACCCCAGGCTTCCGCCTCCTTTACTTTCCAAGGAGGATTGGAGGTTTGCACAAAGACTGAAGGGAGGAAGTTCGGTTTTAGGTGGGATTGGAGATAGGAGGAAAGTGAGTAAGGCTAATAACGGGAGTGGAAAATCTTTATTTTCTATGCCACCAGGATTTGATTCAAGGAAGCAAGAAAGTGAGATTGAGCCAGATAAGGTTCGTCCCTCAACGGAGTGGGGTGGTGATGGGCTGATTGGTTTACCAGGGCTGGGACTTGGGAGTAAACAGAAGAGTCTTGCAGAAATCTTTCAGGTGATTGTGCATTTACTCTAGTTGTGTTTCTGTTTGGTAGTTAGTTTATTTTCCTTCTGTGGTGTTGTCTGCCTTATTTCTTTATGTTAATACTAGTGTCTAATGGATTCATTTCCTTGGCATAGTATGGATTGGAAAACTTGGCAGGATGACGCATTTGTGTAAAATGTACAAATGTATGTTGTGTTGTTTTCATTTAATGTTAGTCCTTAATCTTTAAAGATTAGTTTGTTTAATTGGTAATTTGACCATACTTTTTGTTATAGATGACTCGCATTAATTTTGTATGCAGTTGACTGCATATATGGAATACTGTTTTGTATTATGTAAGGATGCCTTCTGCATAAGAATCTGATCAGAATGATGGTAGTTAGTTATTTACACTCTCTCATGTATATGAATTTGGCTGTATAAACCTTTTGTACCTTGTTTAACTTATCACATGTGAGTTTGTCTAGTATAATGTTGGATTCAGTCCTCTTCATTGTGGCCACTGAAGCCTATGACTGGTGTTCATGTGTTTCTATTAGTAAGCTTTCTTTCTTGCAGCCGAAACTATTGTCTGGAAAGGTATATTGAGTCATATGTCTCAAGGCTGGGCTTTGAGTTATGATGCAGCTTTGAATTCTGTGATATGCTCTGATTAGATAACATTTTAGATTTTAATTTATCTAAAATTTGTTCAAGTGTTCTTTGCCTTGTGCTCCTTTGCAGTGAAAAAAATGGAAACACTATAATGGCTTGACTATCATTTGGAATGTACTTACTGACAAGATACCCTTCTATTTATATGTTTACTTTTTCTAGATTCGCAAGGATTTTGGATTTTAATATTCCTTTTCTTTCTTAATTAATTGCACATTGAAGCTCGTGTATGAACTGTATTTTGAATTTTATTTTTTTGGGAATATGTCATAATAATCTGTTTGAACAATGCCTGAGTGACTTTACTCTGAAGGATTCTAATCATTTTGATGAGTTTCTCAGTTACTGTTCTGATATGTATCTTTCTTCCCTTTCTTTTGCATGCCTACTTTCCTGTCTCCAAGTTTGGATGACAGAATGTAACATTTGCATTTTATTTGTACTGTATTTCAATGTTGTTGTTGTTTGTATTCATGCAGGATGACTTGGGGCATGCGACTCCTGTAACTGGGCATCCTTCTCGCCCTGCCAGCTGTAACGCATTCAATGAAAATGTGGACGCCATAAGTTCAGCTGAAGCTGAGCTGGCTCATTTGCGCCATGAACTGTCATCCGTAGATACTCTACGATTAGGTTCAAATGGTCAGGGCTCATCAACTGTCCAAAATATTGGGCCGCCTTCTTCTTATACTTATGCTGCTGCTGTAGGTTCTTCCTTGTCTAGAAGTACTACCCCTGATCCTCAACTTGTTGCTAGGGCCCCTAGTCCTTGCCCTACACCCATTGGTCAAGGCCGAGCCTCTGCATCTGAAAAAAGAGGTATTCTGGGTTCAAACTCATTTAGTGGTGTTTCATCTAGCCTAAGTGAGTCTACAGACTTGGCAGCTGCTTTGTCTGGCATGAACTTGTCAACAAATGGTGTGATAGATGAAGAAAACCAACAGCATGCAGATCTCTTCAGACTCCAGGGAGGTCAGAATCAGGTGAAGCAGAATCTATACCTAAAAAAAGGTGAATCTAGGCATCTACACATGTCTTCTGTTCCTCAATCAGCAAAAATATCGTACTCTGATTTGAGTAAGAGCAATGGCAGTGGTTCAGATCTGAACAGCTCGTCATTGTTAGCTGATAGGCAGGTTGAACTGCAAAAATCTGGTGTTCCTTCCTTTAATTCTTACATGAAAGGATCACCGACCTCCACTCTCAGTAGTGGAGCTGGCTTACCTGCTCAGTATCAACATCTAGATAATGTGAATTTCTCACTTCCAAATTATGGATTAAGTGGATATTCTGTGAATCCAGCAGTGGCTTCCATGATGGCTGGCCAACTTGGCACTGGTAATCTACCACTCTTATTTGAAAATGCTGCTGCAGCCTCGGCTGTGGCTGTCCCTGGAATGGACTCAAGAGTGCTTGGGGGAGGTTTGGGGTCTGGAGCAAATCTAACAGCTGCTGTCTCAGACTCGCATAATCTTGGAAGAGTGGGTAGTCCAATCGCTGGCAGTGCCCTTCAGGCACCTTTTGTTGATCCATTATATCTCCAGTACTTGAGAACTCCTGAGTATGCTTCTCCCCAGCTTGCAGCTCTTAATGATCCCTCAATGGATAGGAACTACTTGGGTAATTCTTATATGAATTTACTTGAACTTCAGAAAGCTTATGTTGGAGCTCTTCTGTCATCTCAGAAATCACAGTATGGAGTCCCTATGGGTGGTAAATCTAGTGGTTCAAATCATCATGGTTATTATGGGAATCCTGCCTTCGGCGTTGGTATGTCTTATCCTGGGAGTCCCATGGCAAGTCCTGTTATTCCAAACTCTCCAGTTGGACCTGGCAGTCCAATAAGAAATAATGAGCTGTGTTTTCCTTCTGGGATGAGGAACTTAGCTGGTGGCATCATGGGAGCGTGGCACTTGAATGCTGGATGTAACATGGACGAAAGCTTTGCGTCATCACTTCTGGAGGAGTTTAAGAGCAATAAAACTAAGTGTCTTGAACTTTCAGAAATTGTTGGCCATGTTGTTGAGTTCAGGTGTTTGCTGCTCAAAAATCATTTTTGTGTTCACTCATTATTGACAATTGTTAATTAATGTTTTCTGTCTCGGCATATGACAGCGCGGACCAGTATGGTAGTCGATTCATTCAACAAAAACTTGAGACAGCCACAACTGATGAGAAAAATATGGTTTATCAGGAAATCATGCCCCAAGCCCTTGCTTTGATGACTGATGTGTTTGGTAACTATGTAATTCAGAAGGTCTGATATCTCTACTTTGTTGATGTACATAGCTATGTTGTATAAATCTTATTGGAGTTACAAACGTAATTGTGTACGGGTACAGTTCTTTGAGCATGGACTTCTTTCCCAGAGAAGAGAACTGGCTGGCAAAATTTTTGGTCATGTTTTGACACTTAGCCTTCAAATGTATGGTTGTCGGGTAATTCAAAAGGTACTATTGATCTTGCTTTGCGTCACATTTTATCATGCCTTATATCCTGCTATATCATTGTAACTTTGGATCAATGGAGTTGGTAACGGTACTTAATAGAAGATGATTCATATAAGGAAAATGATGTTGCTGAACCTAACCAGGGTAGTACACTTATTGCTTGAGGTATCCCAGCTTCACACTCTGGCAGTGAGTAGTGACAATGTTATCTATTTTAAAGTGGACTTACCTGTCTTTACTTATTTTTTGCTTGATCGTCATGATGAGGGTTAAAAATTAGTAATTTATGGTTATAAATTTATTGAATGAGGATGACTGTGGCTATATGTGCTCCTACTAAAATCTTGATTGTAACTTTGGTTGTTTACATTGTTCAGGCCATTGAGGTTGTTGATCTAGACCAGAAGATTAAAATGGTGGAAGAGCTTGATGGTCATGTCATGCGCAGTGTGCGTGACCAGAATGGGAATCATGTCATCCAAAAATGTATTGAATGTGTTCCTGAAGAAAATATTCAGTTTATTGTCTCCACATTCTTTGATCAAGTTGTGACTCTCTCAACCCATCCATATGGGTGCCGCGTGATTCAGGTTTAGAAACTGTTTCCTGCTTGTTTTGAGGCCTAGGAGATTTTTCTGGATGATAAATACAAAATTACTTCTGTTATTTGCAGAGGATATTGGAGCACTGCAAAGACTCAAAAACTCAAACTAAAGTCATGGATGAGATTTTGGGATCTGTTAGCATGTTGGCACAAGATCAATATGGCAACTATGTTGTGCAGGTTGGTAATTCCTTCCTGAGAACTCTCATTAAACTTCATGAAAAACACTACCATTCTCAAAGAAGTATGATTTATCATTTCAATGTTACGTGGTACTGGTTTTGACATCCAGTGTTGTTTGTAGAAAAGAATTTCTGGTGTTCTTGAGTCTGGGTTAATATTTTTCTTTTTATAAACAAAGTTAACCTCATTGAACTTTGAGAGTGGAACTTTCAGGTCTTCCTACTGCTCTTATCTTGTGATAAGGCATATCAAATTTACAAACCATTTGTTCTTGTGTCAGAAACATTTGTCGGTTTGTGATTTTCTTTATGCTTTCTCGTTGGTTAATGGTTTAGAGTTGATGCGGACTTGTATACAAGTTGTCCCTTGAGAATAAAGTGACATGTTATTGCATACTTCTTTGGAAAGTTGTTATTCTGATCAGTCTCTTTGTTTCTGTAGCTAACTTGAATTTATCTTTCCCGAGTTCATTTAATGTTTTCTCTCTATTTCTTTAACTAATCTATTGTATTTGTTTTTGCAGCATGTACTGGAGCATGGAAAACCCCATGAACGGTCTGCTATTATCAAGGAGTTAGCTGGGAAGATAGTACAGATGAGTCAGCAAAAGTTTGCCTCCAATGTTGTTGAGAAATGTTTAACATTTGGTGGTCCTAGTGAGCGAGAGTTGCTGGTGAATGAGATGCTTGGAACCACTGATGAAAATGAGCCTCTTCAGGTTTGTGACTTTTTATGAAATCTTACAAACTAGTAAATATTTGTTGTGGTTGAGCATAATCATATTTTCTTCTGACTTCATGTTTTCCCCTATTGTTTTCTGTTGTCTCCAGGCAATGATGAAGGATCAGTTTGCAAACTATGTTGTACAAAAAGTTCTTGAGACTTGTGATGACCAACAGCGTGAGTTGATCCTTACGCGAATAAAAGTTCATTTAAATGCATTGAAGAAGTATACGTATGGAAAACATATTGTTGCAAGAGTAGAAAAGCTTGTTGCTGCTGGGGGTACGTTCTCTAGTCTTTTATATGATTGAGCAGAAACTTATTTTTACTAGAAAGAAAAGTTTGGAAAAGTCCCATAATCTAACAATTGTTTCATGAATTGTTTGTCTGCTATAACTAGATTTGAACTTGCACATTATGTTCGCGACTTATAAAGTTATACCCTTTCAAACACAGTTTTTTTTTTTTTTTTTTAATGTTCATAGACCTGGTAATCCTCGTATTACTCATGCTAGCATGTTCTTCACATTGATGTCGGCGGGGTAAACAAACAGGAGTGTTAGCGTTAGTGCTTTGGAAGAGTTGATATTCTGAATTCTATAAATTTTTCTCTCATGTGCATCTGAAAAATTTTTTGACGGCCTAGAGTAATTAAGTTAGCTTGAATTTATCATGGCAATTAGAATTCTTCTACAATTTGTTTTGTCAATTTCCCAAGTCCATTGCTGATTATTTATTTTTGAATTAGTATCAGTTTGCATGCATTTTCATTTGCTAGGAGGTTTATATTTTATTGAGAACTTGGTGAGTGCAACTCTTGTTATAACCTGCATCTTTTTTTTTGGGTTGGCTACATCGGAAAATTGTTCTAATCTGTATCTGTATCTTTGATCATATGCTTGCAAAAGATAATTCATCTTCAAGAATATGCAGTATATAGAGGCAATAAATGTTTACATTTTTTATGTGGCTTTAATGAATAAATAATGCTAATAAAAACAGAAATTGAATTTCCTTAAATTTCAAGTTTGGTGTTTTACAAGCATTATATCTCTTGCATGTCAAACGAATTCTTTCTGCGTACTCGGTTAGGCTCTGTGAGCAGCAAAGAGCATATAGTTTCTTCTTTGTCAAGTAGCTGACTAGTTGGTGGCTTAAATTGTTTGCAGAAAGGAGAATTGCCGCGCAGTCTCTGCACCCTGCTTAGGTGGCATAGGAATGAAAGTTTGTACAGCTAACTGAGGCTAGTGTGAGCTTCGACTCTTTCTTCCTTCCCATATCTAGAGCTATGTCTCTACCTATCTTTTTAGGCAGGTACGAGCTGAATGAAAATAAAAGTTGTTGCTTGTACATTTTGTAGTTTTAAGGATTATACATAGAGTTAAGGAAGCCGAGGTTCAGATGTTGAATACGCCTGAGGCCCCTGCAAGGGATATGACTATACAAGTTTTTAAGGGTGTAAAAAATGATCAAATGTTGAGGTTAGTCCAAACGTGACTGTACAAATACTGGTATGTGGAGAGCTGTTAATGTTAGGTGAGGCCAGAGCCCTGAGTTTTCCTTTGATGTATCGGTATTGACTATTTTTTTTTCGCCCTATCCTTAAGAAAAAGTACCATTTTCTTATATCAGAGTATCATATGTATGTATTTCTGACGTTTTATGGTTTTCTTCATATCATCGTATCTCTTGTTAATTCTCTTCTATCTTCTTCTTTTAGCCATTCAAATTGATACCATAGATCACTTCGTTGGAAAAATTTTAAATTCCCTATATGAATAGCACCTTCAAATTGTTTTGGGTTCCTCTTTATTGGCTCCAGCCAAAATTTTCTGTTAGTTTTTTGCCATTTTCGATATTGAAATTTGTGTTAATGAGGGTCAAACTTTAAATAGTTACGTGAAAAAAATTATGGTTTATAGAGAACATGTACCTGGGTTAGAAATTTTTGTTAGTTTTGAACCTGTTAGTTCTTTGTTGAAATTTAAGTTTTACACCGACTGCCCAATCATATTTGGTTCAAGGAGTGCTTTTTTTTTTTTTCAAAAAAAACTACAATCTGAATAAATATTTGTTTATTAAAAATGACAGTAATTTTCCTCATTTTTTTTAATCATCATGAAATTTTGACAAAAAATTTCAGTGGAAACTATTATTTTGAAAAACAAAATTTAATCCAGTCAAAATATATGAACAATGAGATTTTGAGATTTGAAATTTAGATATTCCATATCATCAAATAGCCTGATTAATTTATATTGAAATTTCTATTGGTAATAATAACTTAGGTATTTCATGATGGTAATTTCGAAATTATTATTTTGAAAGAAAAATTGATTCATGAAAAGTTTGAAAGATGCAAGTAAAAAAAAAAAAAAAAGAATAAAAAGGGTACAATTTTATTACTACTAATTTACAACAACAAACTCTTTAAGAAACAACATTAACAAGTACAGCTAAAACTTGAAGTAGAAAGCAGTTTATATTCATAGTAAGCCACAATCAAAGCAGTTTAAGAGTCTTTAACTTGCCACATTATAAATAGAAAAGCTAGCACTAAATGCAAATACTATTATATTATTGGAATTGAAGGACTTTAAAAATCTAAACAATATGCAGGCAAATGCTGCAGGATCTTTATGATTCCATCTTAAACTAACAGTATCATGAATCAGCAAGCAAAAAGCTCGACATAATCATTTGGTTGATAATACTAAAAAACATCTACAATAGTTTACACTCTTAGAGGATAATCCATACGACAAATCATCACTTCATTATTTTGATTATTTTTCACTGTAGATTACATTATAAATAAATAGAGTAAGAAATTGAAAAAAAAGTTGTAAAATATTTATAGACAAAATTTTCAAAAAAAAAAAAAAAAAGTTACCATTGACAATGGTTATAAATGTTATTTGATATTAGAATATAAAGGTTATTTGATTTGAATTTATTTAAAAAAAAAAAAAAACCTGCAAGGCTACCACTATTGGCAGCTTTTTTACAGGTAAGATTACTCCATTTTCTATTACACGTAAAATAAAGGATTTAATCTATTCCATATAATTAAATTATTAATTTAAATTATTATATTATTAAATAATTATTATAAATTATTCTATTTATTTATTATATATTTATTCTATTTATATTTATATTTATTATATATTTATTCTATTTTTATTTAGAAATTATTTATTTCAATTTGAAATTTAATATTCAATTTTTTAATATTATTTATTTCTTTTTTAATATTATTTAATTAATAAATTTAATAATATTAATTATTTATATTATTTATTTAATATAAAAATAAATATATAAATATAAAAATAAATATAAATATTTATATAATTATAATAATAATTTTATATAAATTTATATGTATATAATAATATATATATAAATTTATATAATATATATATTATTTATATCAAGCTACAGAGCTTACTCCGAACAGTCCTGACAAATGATGATTGAGACGAGATTCGACATTTTTGAACCACGAAACGCTCGGTTTACATTTCGGTTGTAGGTGTAACCAACCCGCTAGTAAGGTTAGGGCAGAAAGAAATAATAGAAAAAGAGCTCCAATATAAAGATCTTCGTTAATACGTAAACTGATTGTATACCACCATTGATAAACACCAGAATAAGCGATATTCACTGGGCCAGGTAGTAGTGGAGTTGAATGAATGATATTAGTCTCTTCATCCAACCCCATTGTGGATGCCCTAATAGCCAAACAAGATGGCAGGCTTTTCGGCAAAAAGGAAGAAAGCATGCAGGAACTTGGAAGCAACAATAACTCTATTTAGGCACTAATAACTTGCAAATATATGTCCTTTGTGTTAAAATATGAGTAAATGCAGTATTATATGATTAAATGTAATGTAAAATATGTATGTAGCTATCAGCAATGTTAAATCCAAGAAATGACAATGAACACTTGCCTTGTAATGCTCCAAGATTAATTTAAATCATTTCATTAGTGTCAAGTAACACATTTATAGCAATTCAGCCAGTAGAAAAATGATTAAATATCTGTCTTGTAATACGTGAGATCCAAACTTTAACAACTTTTAAATATTTCTATTCTACCTGCAAGAAGTATCACACCTGTAAAATACAAATTATATTGGAAATCAGGTTTTTTTTTTTTAATTTTATTTTATGAAATTAGAAGCAAATTGCGAATCAAATTTTATAATAACAACTAGATCAAATGGTCTAGTTTCAGTAAAAGTGTCGACTAGTGAATTCATCTAAATGCTAAAAATTATTTTTTAAATGAATTTCTTACTAAAGTAAGCAATTATTGTAGTTTATGTTTGAAATGAATATATGAGCTATTATTTTATTAGAAATGAATTAATACTGTGAGTTTGTTTTAGTTTTCTTTGTATCTTTAGAAATATTTTGAAAATAGCTTATTATATAACTGAATTATTATCCTGATTTCTACTTATTTTTTGGAGTCTAAAAGGAAAAAAATAATCATTTATTTTTGATACTGTGTGAGAAGTTTTTTAGGTCAAAATAGAAGTTAATGACGTGATAGAGATATATGAATAATATGGTCAAAAATATAATTAATTTTATTTTTTATATTTTTTAAAAATAAGATATTAATTAGTATAAACTAATTAAAATATTTTCAGTCAACCGCTTTGTTCTTGATTTAAAGATTAAGAAAAATAGACATTTAGAAATTAATAGATATAAATGTTTAACTTCTATTAACTCTCATTTAAATTACAAAAAAAGTTATATACAAAATTAATTGATTAAACTTCTATTAACTGTCATTAAATTATAAAAAAAAGTTATATACATTTAAATTATAAAAAAAGTTATATACAAAATTAATTGATTAAACTTCTATTAACTCTCATTTAAATTATAAAAAAAGTTATGTTCAAAATTAATTGATTAACTTTCATTTTTATATTCTATCCTTTAACTTGTTATATTCTACTCTCATATAAATAGTTTAACTTCTTTGTGATTTAAATATAAAAAACAAACAAAGCTTGGTAGTGGAAAGTTTCTTTTGTCATGCAATGCTAAAATGTGGGTTAATATTGGGCTAACTATTTGCTAATCCATGAGCCCAAATAATAATTAAATAGCTAGTTAATCGTAACCGTTCATCTGATAAGTTATAAAAAATATAAATAGGTTTTCATTAGGGTTTACACATATAGATAAAATACAAAATCATTTTAAACCATTAAAAAGCTATTCTAAACAAAAGGGTTAAGAAAAAGAAACCAATTTATTTCTAAAGTTTGCAATATGACAATCTCATCCAACTCATTAGATATGTGTTTCATATTGTCAATAAGTGAAATTTATATGTTCAAGATCTTGTGGATTATGAATCTAGGGTATGAGAGTTATGTTTTTTAACATATAATTTCTCCGGTTGTGTTACCATTATTATTTTTCTCTCCTTGATTTTTTGGTCAAATTGTTATCATTATTTGTTAAATTCAACATGATAATTTGATGTTTTGATTTGGCTATAAAGATTATGTTGTTTTGTTTTGGTTGAAAAAAAAAAAAATCAAGAATGGCGTGTTCGGTAGGATTTGAACCTTGCACATAAAATCCTTGCATTTGTTGCCTTAACCACTCGACCATCTTGGTAAAAAGAACACAAGGTTGCATAATCTTATTTTTAATCTTTTAGTGAAAACGCAGGCTTGAATCTATCGCCGCGGACTATAGGATGGAGAACCCTTTAATTTACCGACTGAGCTGTTTAGATTCTTTATTTATAATAGTATATAACTTTTTGTGTGATAGATGCTTAAAGAATTTGATTAATACACATATTAGGTTTGTGTGTATATATAATGAAACATGAGTTTTATTTGATTCCATTTATCATATTTCTGCATTATTGTTATATATATATATATATAAAGTGACCAAACTATGATGATAACATACATAAATAAATAAATGATTGATTACCCATAATGTTTAATGAAATGCTTATAGGTAAATAAAGTTAATGGTAAATTGGTATTAGTTTTTCATAGCCCTTTAATTCACCCAAGGTAAATTTAATTATTGTATGTGTAGATATGAAAATTTTAGATCAATATATATATATATATATGGTCTATTTTAATTTAATTTGATTCAAATAAAATTTATTATAATCAATTAAATTATTTAGAGCCCACATATATGGCTAATCAAAATTAATCATTAGCCTAAATGATGTAGCAAGACTTGATGGTTATGAGCCAAGTGGACCAATCAAAATATTTTCTTGATTGAAGAATTTGAAATGAGATAAACTTTATCTCTTAAATCTTATAGATAAAGTGAAACATTCTCTTCAAATCTCTATAAATAGATAAGTCCCACACAGTTAAGGGATCTGCAATCTATAAAAAGCATCATTGTGCAGTGAAAGCTCTTAGGTCTTTAAGCCTTTCAAGTCTTCCAAGCCTTTAAATTCCACAATATGAGGATCCATCTTCAATTCAAGATCAAGCTATAACGCCCTCGAATTTCACTTGGCACTTTTCTCTAAGATCAAACGAAGAGTTTCACTCTTGATTCAAGATTAAGTCTGCTTGACCGTTAGATCTCAATTTCAATTGAAGAGTCGAAATAGAGGATTCATTTCTTTGTAAAAGAAATTATTAAAGTTTGTAATCCACATTTTTATAAATTGATAATTTGTACTTGCTTTTTCTTGTCTTAATTTTTAGGCATGAAATTTATGTGTACAAATTTTTGGCACGCTCAATGGGACCATCTCTATCTCTGATCTCTTCTCTTCAAAAGCAAATAAACTCTCTCAATATGCAATCCAATTTGATTTCTCCAAAAATGAAGAACACAACTAGCAAATCTGCTTAGTTGAAGGCTTAAATTGCTTTCACTGTTAAATCGAACACCGATGCCAGTTCTAGTGGTAGTTTCAAAATTAAGTTTGCCACTGACGTCTACACGCGATCAATCCCTCTTTTGCAAGAATCTTTTATCCCTTCACAAGCATTGAGGGTAATAAAAAATGATTCGTCCTTGTTCACTTACTCACCGAAAGGGCTAACATTTGGTAAAATGTTTGCCTATGGTAGTGTTGGATCTGATTCAACTTCTCTTCGTACACCATCAAGTGGTGTCATGATAGTGATGACTACAAGCACATCAACTATAAAGGAACAAATGACTAATCTAATAAAGATGGTAAAAATCTTACTACTACAAATACTAAAAAAGATGCTCAAATTATATCGTTATTGAACATGATTCAAAACCAAAAGGGAAAAACTCTTGTTCCTGAAATCTCACAGCAACCTCAAGAGATTGTTGAAACAACTACTACTTCAAAAGCTACTAAGACAATTCAACTGGCTATTGATGGTTCCATTTCTGCTGCCCAATTGAAAAAATTCATAAATGAGGCTATCAAAGATCAAGTCAAGAGCACAACTTAGCCTTTCTTGCACATATACCAAGCTATAAGGATTGATAGGATGAATACTTGAAAATTATCAACCATCAAAATTTTAATATTTTGATGGCTAAGGAAATCCTAGGCAGCGTGTTGCCCACTTTGTTGAGATCTGCAATAATATTGGAACATATGAAGATCTCTTCGTTAAGCAATTTGTTCAATCATTTAAGGGCAATGCTTATGACTGATACACATATCTAAAGTTAAGCTCCATTGATAGTTGGGAACAATTGGAGTGTGAGTTCCTTAATCACTTTTACAGCACGCGATGTATTGTCAGCATGGTCGAACTCACTGCTACTCATTAATATAAAGATGAGCCAGTCTTTGACTACATCAAAGATGAAGGAATCTGAGCTTGAACTGCAAAGATAAGCTATCTGAAGATTTTGGAATTGACATGTGTATTAAAGGTATGCACTGGGGACTTCGTTATATCCTTCAAAGGATCAAACCCTAATCTTTTAAAGAACTAGCCATTCGGGCTCACAACATAGAGTTTAAGTATTATAGATTCTGACAATCAAAATATGCTAATAGAAGAACACAAAAAAGGTAAAGAAAAATAGGAGGTATGAAAGGCCACTTAGCTGATGTTTAAATCTAAATTGATGGTTGTAACTTCAGTTCCACTAAAAATAAATGCTAAATCTAGAAAGAAGTTAGATGGCCAACCCATTCCTACCCAAAGCAAGGAGCAAAAGAAAACAATTTGAAAGAAAGACAAGAGAAGTAATACCCTTTTCCTGATTTTGATATGTCCACTATATTGGATGATCTGCTTCAAGCTCATCTCATTGAACTTCCTGAAATAAAGAGAATCGAAGAGACTAATCGTACTGATGATACAAACTATTATAAATATAATCTATTGATCAACCATCCAGTAGAAAAATGATTCATTTTAAAAGATAAGATTATGGACGTGCAAAAGAAATGGAGAGATTGCTTTTGAGGAGGGGAAAGCTAGCTCTAATATGGCTTCTGCCTTAATGGCAAGTCCTCGCTTACCTACAATGACATTTATAATTAGCTTTGGGTCCTTTGACCCAATCAAAATTGAAACTCCTGCTCCTAAAGAGAATGCTGAAAGTTTAACTAGGGGTATCATCCCAAGCATGAAAGCTTAAGAGGATGAGCTTGATGATGAAGGATGGACTGTAGTCATTTGAAAAGAAGTTAAAGAAAGCATGCTCTTAAAGAGAAGCCTTACTCAAAACAAGCCATAATATTAAAGAAGTTAAAAAAATTTGCAATGCCAATTAAATAAAAAAGATTAAGAAGGTGCAAAATAACCGTTAGGTCATCTCCAAGCGATAACCTTATTTATCAAAAGCTAAGGGTCCCAATCATTTTGGTAGAATTCATGCCTAAAAATTTTATGAAAGGGTCTTGTTTAATTGTTTCCTATCATCAAATTGAAAGAGATGAAAAGCCAGATAATGAATTGGAGGAGGGAGAGACAATGTCGAGTAGCCCTAAAACTCATTGTGCATACACTGAAAAAATCAACTTTACAGATGATGATTGCTTACTTGGTTTTGAATTTCACAATCTACCACTTTTTATCACAAGATATATTCAAGAAAAAAGGATAATTGAATCTTGATAGATGAGGGGTCGACTATTAACATTATACCAATTGAAACGATGAAAGAGCTTACCTTGAGTATGGATGAACTTTCTCAAAGTTGATTGATGATTTGAGGATTCAATCAAGGTATGCAAAGGGCCTTCGATAAAGTTTGACTTGATTTGCTTATTGATGACATGGAGTCAAGTGACATATTCCATGTTATTGATGCAAAGACAAGTTATAATGTATTATTGTGATGCTCCTGGATTCATCATCATGATTTATTCCATCTGCACTCTATCAGTGCTTCAAATACCTTAAGGATGGCCATTTGAAAAAAGTGATAGCAGATTCCAACCCTTTTACTGTGGCATAATCATATTTTGTTGATGCAAAGTTTTACTTCTCGCACATTATAGAGGAAGTACAATTTGGGCTTGATTTAATTAAAGAGAAAAATGAATTGTCTAATAAAAGAGCGAACCAAAAGAGACCCGAGAAGGATTTTCCATCATTATCTATAAAAGACGAGAAGAAAAAATTTCCTCTAAAGACTCGGGTAATTTTAAGAAAAAAGCTTCTATGCTTCACTATGTTCTTGTTTAGAAAAGGAAAAAAGGTCAAACATCCTTTCAAGCCAAAATGGTAGATGTCATCTAAGGTTTAAAAGACATAACATTCCCTGTCACTCAACACTCCGAAGATTTCAAAACACCTATTGAAAGGATTCGTGAATCCCTCATAAGGGCCAATAGTTCAACATGGGGATCTCCCAACCTAGTGTATAAATGCCTTTTATCCTAATACTTACAAGTTGTTATCCAAAACTGGATATGGAGAAAATAAGGCTTTTAAGCTCAAGGGATTCAAAAGATAGTGAAAAAGAAATCAAGATGACTATTAGCAGGATACACAAAGTGTGAAGAGAAAAGGTACCATTGCTCAAACTTTAAGAACTGGTCTTAGCTATGAATCCTCAACTCCATTACAAATAGAAGTTCATAGAGAAAGCTCTAGATATATTACTATAGATGGAGATGAAGAAAAGTTACATAACTCTTTGAAGCCTTCAATTTTTAATAGATTAGGAACACCTCTAAATTGTGTTTCAGTATTTGATCATATTGGGACACGAAAAGGAGAGACATCTATGGTAAGGAAGATTCCTGCATAAGAAAAGCTTGGAGTGGCAAAGGCCAAAAAGGCAAAGAACAAAAGAAAAAGTTTCCCTCTCAATTTGATTGACTTAAAAGATATACACAACAAATTTCCTTCTAGAATGAATCGAAAAAATGAATGGCTAGTAAAAATTAGGGAATCATTGCCAATACAACAACAAACAGTGGTGATCACTAATCTAGTTAGTAATGAACAAAAAGGAAATGATGAAGACTATATTGTTTCATTGCAAAAGATGTTGATCAAGATGAGCCATCAATGGAAAAAAATGTTCAATGGGCCCCACCTGCTTTTGAAGAAGGGAACAAGCTACAATGGATGAACTAAAGCAAATCAATCTTGAAACAAAAGAAGATCTGCGATTTATCTTCCCAAGCACAAGTTTATTTGCTGAAGAGGAAAGGGATTACATAGAGTTGCTCACTGAATATCGTGATGTATTTGCCTAGTCATACAAGGAAATGCCTGGGTTAGATCCAAAAGTTGCAGTTCATTATTTGGCCATAAGGAAAGGGACAAGGCTTGTTAAGTAAGCACCGAGGCATTTTCGACCTGAATTGATCTCGCTAATTGAAGTTGAGGTTAATAAGATAATTGAAGCTGGTTTCATTTATGAGGTCTAGTATCCAAGCTAGATTTCAAACATAGACCCAGTTAGAAAGAAGAATGGGCAAATAAAGATATGCATTAATTTTTGAAATTTTAATAATGCTTGTCCAAAAAAATACTTTTCCTTTCCTATCATTGAGATTATGGTTGATGCTACCTTTAGGTATGACAAGTTATCATTCTTAGATGGATTCTCTGGCTATAATCAAATCTTTATAGCATTAGAAGATTTGAAGGCCACAACATTTAGAACACCAAAAGGAATATAATGTTATAAAGTTATGCCTTTTGGATTGAAACATATGGGAGCTACTTTTCATAGGGCCATGCAAAAGATCTTGGATGATATGCTTCACAAAAAAGTCAAATGCTACATTGATGACTTAGTTATGAAGTCAAAAGAAACAAATGACCATCTTTAAGATCTACGATAAGTCCTTGAACGTTTAAAAAGGTTTAAGCTCAAAATGAATCCTTGGAAGTGTGCTTTTGGAGTCTTTTTTGAAAAATTCTTAGGTTTCATTGTACGACATAGAGGCATCGAAGTTGATCAATCTAAAATTGATACCATCCTTAAAATGCTCGAGCAAAGAAACATCTATGAGCTTAAAAGTTTACAAAGGAGGTTAGCCTATATTAGAAGATTCATCTCTAATCTGGCAGGAAGGAGTCTACCATTTAGTCATTTAATGAAGAAAGATGTACCTTTTGAGTGGGATGAGGCATGCAGTAAAGCTTTTAAGCACAATAAGGAATATTTGCTAAGTCCACCTGTCCTAAAGGCACCAATTGAAGGACGACCTCTTGTTGGATTAGGGTAGTTAACCCAAGTCTTGGACCTTTTTTGATCTTGACAAAGGAGATTGATCATGTCTAATATTTCAAATTAGTGTTATTTTGCAGCCTTTAGTCTTTATGTAAGTTGAAAGTTGGATGAAGCTCAAAAATTCCTCAAATATGAAAAATGACTTCTAAATTACGACCGCTACTTTGTATTCGCGACTGCTATATGTAAAGAAGCATTGCTAGAAGGCAGACAGGAGAAATCGCAGAGCTATTCTCGATCGCGATTCATCCAAATGAAAGAGTCAAAAATTGACAAACGAAATCGCGGTGTGTGTCACGCCCTAATCGCGACCGCGAATTTTGAAGTGACTCAAAAGGGAAGCAAGTCCACAGTCACAGTATGACACGTGTCCCAACAGACCGTTGAAAGTCAAATTTTACGAAGGCATTTTGTTGGTAGCGACTGCTAATCGTGAAGAAGAAGACAACCATTTTTGGCAAACAAATTCACGTCCTGTACAAGAAAGCTTACAACTGCGACTTCTGAAAGTAGGTAAAGGGCAACGACTATATTTTCCTGGTAAACTAATCAAAAGCTGCCACGTGGACTAGCCATTAGACACAAACGAGATTTTCCTTCATAAATTTGGATTTTGCGACCGCTAATGAGTAGTAGCGACCGCGAATTGAGACTGTCAAACATTTAATGCAGAATCTGTCAAGCATGTCTAAAAGATTTGATAAGCTATGATCTGCAACGTCTCTTTGATGAAGTTTGGATATAAATACTCCATCAAACAGCCATGAATAAGGTTGCTACGAAATTTATTACAAGTTATTAAAGCTCTCAATCTTTGCTACTCATTTTCTTCAATTTTCTTTATGAAATTGTAAGTGTTAGGTGTAAGCATTAAACGCCAAGTTGTAAGGTTATAGTGTTAGCCTGTAAAAACACTTCAAGAAAGGTTTAAGTATGAGCCTAGTGAAACACTTGAGTGAGATTGTGTGTTAGCCTAAAAATACATTGTTGTGAGGTTGTGTGTTAGCCTAAAAACACATTGTTGTAAGGTTGTGTATGAGCCATCAAAACACAAGTTGTATAAGTTTGGTGTGAGCTTGAAAACACCTTAAGATAGTGAAATACCCAATTGGTAAATTGGGGAGTGGATGTAGGGTCAATGATACTCGAACCACTATAAATTGTTGTCTTCATTTTACTCATTCTTCTTCCCTTCTTCTTTGTTTTTGAAATTTTTAC
>CATIWR010559942.1:0-12291 GCA_949677035.1 Omphalea diandra | reverse complement strand
CATGCCTAATATACCAAGAGAGAGAATAGTAGTTTCATCTTTAGAGCATGTTAAACCATTTACTTGTAGCAGGGTACACCAAAGGGTTAAAGCACGTGCAACCATAAACAGGATGGTTATGATAATTTGTTTTATTAATGCTGTAGGGCGAATTAGCTCAAGATAAGAACCCAATTCTAAGGTCCATATTGCTGATAGTCCTCATACCAAGCTATTGGAGAAAAAGAAAATATAAGGTGAATCCTAGCAGCAAAAAGAATCATCAAGAAGAGAAGAAAAAGAAAAGAGCATCAAGAGTCTGCAATTTGTTTTTTGCACCCTGATAGATAACATTTAGCCTTCTTTTTCTTTTTTTTTTTTTAATAATGAAAATTATCTTAGTTAACTCCATAGACATTTCTAACAGATTATTACATTACAAATAAACCTTGGTGAGTGTACTTAAGATTAATTAAAACTTTCACTTCTAGATAAAATTTCATCATAGATAATTATTATGAAGTGATAGTTTACATTGTATGCACCCTAAAATCAATGATCCACAGAATTCGTGAAAATGATGGAGTTTATATTCAAGTCATCCTCTAAGTTACCTTTTTTAATCTCTGTTTAAGTGCCAAGTCCTGAACAACTGACAGCTTATCTGCTTTCTTCTTTGCTTCTTTTATTGCTTTTTCTTTTCCTTCCTCTTCCTGCTGTGTTCTCTTTTGAGCAAGCCTTGCCATCTTTTCTGCTTTTGCCAGTGCTGATCTCTCAGCTGTTAACTTTGCTAGCTCCTTTGCCTTTGCCTTGTCCCTGACACATTGAAGCCATTGGTGAGTTATTTCTTCTACTATCCTATCATAGCTATCCCAATCTAGTTCTTGCTGGTCAATGCCCCCTTTCCTTGCTGCTTCCGCTATGTTTTCGGTCCATGATAGGTAGAACTTCTCTCTTAGCCTTTTCCATTTTAAACGCTTGCCCCAAAGTCGTCTAAGTGAAGAACCTATTTTTTTCTTGACCTCATCACTGCAATGGAATATATTTTAAATTGTGAATTTCAGAGTCCCAATGATCTGCACAACATACTAGTATCATTGTAGCAACTCAATATTCATACCGAAGGCCTGAATAACTTAATCTTAAGATGCCTCATATTTTACAGACTTGGCTTCTACTGGCTGCAAGAAATTATTTGTCAACCGTAAAACCAGTTCCAATAATGATAATAAAGATGTGCTTAACCATGTTGAGAGCAGGTTACATGAAATCATTAGCTGATGAACATTATCTGTCAGAGGTAATCTCAAACATGATGTATAGTTACCAACTTTCAACTGAGCAAATCCAGCATGAAAAAATTACTGCTTTTTCTCCTACTCAAAGTCATTATTCTGAGCATCCATTAGCTGATGAACATTATCTGTCAGAGTTAATCTCAAACATGATGTATAGTTACCAACTTTCAACTGAGCAAATCCAGCATGAAAAAATTACTCCTTTTTCCCCTACTCAAAGTTATTATTCTGAGCATCCATTGTCCTTATCCTGATCGTTTCAGTAATTTGGACAAAAATATGATTATATCATTGAATATTAATAATTTATGCTTGGTGGAAAGGCAACCACTTGACTGATCCCAACTTTTAGTGTGAACTTGAATGCTTAATGACAATGCCATGAGTTTAATGATTTCATTTTTCCACATTCAATATGAAAAATAATCCACTGCTTAGAACTTTGAATTAAGTAACTAAATCAGTTAAAGATTACCTATGAGTACGGGGATATTGTGACATGTTCTTTCTGACCTGACAGTGAACATGTAGGAAGGAAATAAAAAAAAATTAGAAGGGGCAAAAGGAAAGTAATAAAAAGAGAAAGGTAAATAGAAACACTGCTGGTGAACCCATGGCAAGTAAAGAAAAGTTAAAGCAGAAAGATTAGGTGAGAAGGTTTTAGTTTCTGTGATAACTAATAAGAACTTTTGCATAAAGTGTGAACTTTCATGTCCTATTCCAAAAGCTGATATAAACATAAGTATCATGTGCGTCAATGAAGACCTTAAATTTGGAAAACAATTTACGGTTTTGTAAATGGCATGAACCCTCGTCATTCCAAAAATGGCCATGCAGAACCCTCAGAAAGCCAAAACTAAACTAGTTCTTACATGACTTCACCTGGGAATGTCTTAAAGCCTCTATTGTTCTCTGCTTGATAAGTGCACAAGTCTCTGCAAAAAATTGAAATCAAAGCTACATGATCCATAATATTAGAAATTTAACAAAAAATTAATCAACTTCAGGACAAATAATAGTGTATTATTAATTAATATACACTCAAAATGGAGTAACCTGCAGTATGTTTTTTGCCTTTGTTCCATGGTACCCTCCCCTTATTGCCATGTTTACCCTTTCTTTTATTCCACCTTTCCTTGTGGTCTTTAGGACTTTTGGAAGAATCACGGTAATTGTCAACCAGACCCTCCTGGTTCCTAATTTGACTCTGAGCTGAATCCTGACCAAGTTTTAACTGGAAATGGTTGGCAAAACCTGATGCATCCTCGACATCAACACCAATTTGCAAGGCTGCAGGATGCTTAAGTCTTGGAAAGAAAGAAGCATAAGAGGGAGACACCGTCTTCATAACAGATGTATGATAATTGGAATGCACCATGCTTGCTTGAAAATTTGTGCATTCCACTACATAACCCAGAGTTGGGAATAAAACGATGCCTGGAACACCGTTGCCGGATGGATATGTAACAGAAAATCTCCTGACAGATGATAAAAAAAACTTTGCTCATACATTTTATGGAAATATCTATTGGACCCATTTTCAACAACACAATTTCAATTGGAATTATTCAATGCTAAAATCTGTAATTATGCCTACAAGTGCAGAACTCACCAGAAAGTCAATCGAGTGAAGTCCTTGAAAAAATTTTGCAAGAGAACTGAACAAACTGGATAGACCATCATCTGAACTGTTCTTTGAACACAGATAAATCCACAGTTTTCTTTGTCGTCCTGAGGAAGTAGGAAATCATATAAACCAAAAAGAATGGGGAATTTGATAAGTGACAACTGATTATTAGTGAATTAGACGGATATGGCTTCCGAAAATAGATAATAAATAAAGAGAGCAGAAACCTTTGAAGGAAAGAGTTCGAAATAGTTGATTGCGCTGGTTGTGTCACCCGGAAACGTGCAGGAGCGGAGAGAATAGCGAGAGAGGACAAACTAAACGGTGCCGTTTGTGAGGAAATGATAAGACAGAGATGGGAGGACGTTCCGGCTGCTGCAGTGCAGCGACACCGTCCTTATATTTGGAAACTAAATTAGAGTTTAAAAAGAAAACGGTGACGTATCAGGTAGGGTCGGTTTACTATGAGGACATCTACCACAACTCATTTCCTTTACCCGCGTTTTTGGAAAGCTAAGCAGTGGCGCCCCCAAATTTCCGTCCTACTTCACACGTTCAAAAAGTCTCATTAATCAGACGATTAATCATAAAATGGCTTCTCCATGGATTCCTGAAGACGACCTCTTACTGAAGAACGCCGTCGAGGTACTTCCCTTCTCATTTGGCTCAATTCCTCCGCAATTCCACTCCTTTAATTCCTACAATCTTTAAAAAAGATTTCGAAACCCTAAATGATGATGATGATCTGGAATTGTAATGAATGCGAATTCAGTTGTCCTGTTTGGTATTGCTACAGGCAGGGGCGTCCTTGGAAGCACTAGCTAAAGGAGCGGTGCGATTCTCGCGGAAATTTACGGTGCGTGAATTGCGGAACAGGTGGCATTCGCTTCTCTACGATCCACTCATTTCAGCTGAAGCGTCTGCTCGTATGGCGGCGTTACAATTTAATCCTAATTCTACAGTTAGGGCGGCTAAAAGGAAGCTCGAAAGTGTTGCGCGAATGTATTACGCTTTGCGGAAGAAACATTGTGAAACCTCTCCTCGCCTTGATGGTCAAAAAGATTTTGGGTTCGTTGCCTTTGATAGTTATGAGAGGGTTCGTCATGATGATGTCGAATTGGATGCCATATTCCAGGACAAGGATGTTGTTGATGTTAGTGAAAATTTGATCTCAGAGAGTGATTATGGTGATATTTCGGACTCACTTTTTAACTTTGCGAATGAGGATGATTTGCTTTTAGTAGATGCAGATGGAAACCATAATGCTTATCGTAGTGTACAAGATACTGAAGAATCGCAGTCGGTATTAGTTTTGGATAGAAGCCTTGGAATTCCTGATGATCAGTTATCTTTAGAAATTGATTTACCATCAGCAGCGAATACAAACTCTATAAAGCACTGTGATGTAGAGACGATGGAATGTATTTTAAACAGTGAGGACCCTGAAATTCCATTTAATGATGATGTTATCTTGCCCAAAAAATTTACACCTCTCAAATTGGAAACAACTGCTAGGAAGGGTGGTTATCTGTCTTTGTCATATGCTGATCTCAAGAATGACAAACAAGAGCGAATCTTGATGAATAGAGATGAAAATCCTGCACAATCTCTTCTTGCTGCGCAGATGACAGGATTCGATGTGTTGCCTATAGCCAGCACAACCCAACAACCTGTTAGCTGTGGAGTCAAATGTGAATCTACTGATGGTGCTGAGGAAAACCCTGATCAATGCAGAACAGCCCAGCCTACTCTAACACACCCCCCATTTGAATTACTAAAATCAGAGACATTACATGCTTGTAATGCCTTGAATTTGCCATTATATGCAAAAGCATGCTCACCTCAACAAGTTACTTCTGTGCCAGAAGCAGACTCGTTAATGTTAAATCAGGAAGAATCTGAGAGTGAAGATGGTGTTCCATCCTATTCTGATGTTGAGGCCATGGTAAATCTGAGTAAATTCATTAATTAGGGGAGTCACCTAATTTTCTCATTCAACTCACTTCTTTTGTGCTTAACTTGTTTGACTTGTTTTCTTTCAGATACTTGAAATGGACCTGTGCCCAGATGATACAGATTCCTGTATTAGTAGTGAAGGTAACTCCATCGATGTTTCTCTTTTGGTATATATTTCCAATGCATGCAACTTCTTCTGTGAAACTATTTGTTAGAAACTCTGCTGCTCTAGCAGTTGCAGTCTTAATAATTACTTAATGCTGTTGTTCTGATTTGGATGCTGTTTCCTTCAGAGAAATTTTTTTACTTCAGTTACCAATTAATTATGCCTGGTGATGGTAGCCAACTAATATGAAGTTTTTGTTTTTTCTAGCCACCAAATTAAAATAAATCCATTGTAAACCATCCCAAGATATGGTTTTGAGTTTTTTTTTTTTTTTTTAAATCCAGTATTAAGGTATCAAAATGAGGATACTAGAAGGACAATTATAAGATTGGAACAGTGTGCACAATCATGTACGCAAAGAACCATTGCTTCTCGAGGTGCACTTGCCGTCTTATATGGGCGCCATTTGAAGCACTACATCAGGGAAAATGAGGTATGTCCAACTAATGTTTGACTTTCTTTTTCTCAATATAATATCCAGGATTGATTTTACTGGTTATTGATCTTCTTCAAGATTTGACTTCTTTATTTGTGCTTTATGGCTGTGACTTATCTCCTAGCTTATGATGGTTATTAGCCTTCATGCAAGATGTTTTCTTTTAATATGAGACCTCCTTATATCTTGTAGGTAATACTTGGCAGAGCAACAGATGATATGGAAGTTGATATTGACTTAGGAAGAGAAGGGCCTGCAAATAAAATATCAAGGCGGCAGGTTGATTTCAGTGTCTTCTGATGTGATTGTTACAGATTTGCATTTGAAGTTGGTTGAGCACATCATTGAGTTCTTTTGGGTCATTTATGCTAGATGGAAATTTGCTCTTTGATATATTAGAAGTTTCACATAGGAGATTAACTTTTTGGTGCTTGCATCATTGTCTATGATTTTGTTGCTGCAAAATTGATCTATACACAAGGACATTAAATTTTTTTTTAAAAAAAATCAAGAAAGGGAGAAGCAAGTGAGGAGGAAAATATACTTATTAGGGATTTTTTTTTTTGGGGATTGAATTTGAATATTTTAGGATTATTCAGTCAACTGAGGGCCCTGGCCATTGTTTCCCTCACCTTGGCAGTTCTGTTATTCCGAGCAAACTGTTCTATTTGGTTGTCAATGTGTAACTTTTGTTACTCAATTTTTGTTGGGCAATCATAAAGTTAGAAAGATATTATTTTATTTTCTTCAGTAGAATATCCAACCAATTCTTGGCATCCTGCATGGCCCTGAGTTGTATGCATTGCAAGTTTGACTTGTTTTTCTCCCTTGTTGCTAGGCCCTCATAAAGATAGAAGAAGATGGTTCCTTCTTGTTGAAGAATCTTGGTAAGAGTTCAGTGTTTTTGAATGGTAAAGAAGTTCCTATGGGATGGAGTACACGTCTTGGTCCAAGTTGTTTGATAGAGGTATGCTGCTTTGCGTCGTCTCCCTGCTTGATTAGCTTTAAATTGTTTCAGACCGTTGTTGACATTTTATAAATTCTATCTTATTTATGCTATCCTTTAGTGTTTCTTATAGTGCTTCCATCAGTATGTTGTTGAGCCTTGTATTTATCACTAGCATTGTATCTGCAGATTGGGGAAATGGCTTTTGTGTTCGAAATTAATATCAAATCGGTAGGACAGCATCTGGCAAATGCCACCAGAAATCAAAAAGTAAACAATGTGAAATTTGAATGGTCGGAAGGGGTGCCATGAGTATAGAGAATCCATCATCTGATTCCTATCTCCTTTTAAGAATCTTAGATTAAAAAAAAAGAAAAATAGCAGTATTGTTGTAGTGTTCACTTCTGTTGAGCGATGATTTACGCTGTCCAATATGTATATAGTGTGTTTGCTATGCTATTATGGATATGAAATGTAATTGATAATTCAGTCTATGCGGATAAGAAGAGAGAGGAAAGAAAATTAGCGAGGAAAGAGATAGCTAGTTGTATATAATCATATCTATTGGCAATTGTTTCCACCAAATTCCTTTTTCCCACATTATTTTTTTCTTTGGATAGGGAGCACATAGTTGCCCGCTTCATTTCAGCTGGGGCAGGCAACACGGAAGCTCCTGTTTCTATTACTGCCACCACTCTCTCTTGCCTAAAATGCTATGATTGGCACTAGAAACATGTAAGGCTATAAATAGACCCTCCCCCCAATTCGGCCAAAACAATTAATGAATGATTATTCTTTTTCTTGGCATATTGTTGTGAGATTTAGTTTTCTTTCTTGAGTTCTGAAAAGAACTTGGTGATAAAACATACTAATTTAATGATGGAAAAGTAAAGAAAATAGAATGGAACATAAAAGATGAAGTAGGAACCGATTTGAGCTTAATGAGAAAGAATGGCTCAAAATCAAATGCAAGAACAATGATTAACACAAGAACAACGAAATTTAAAGGTACCTTTGATCTTGAATTAACTTTGGCTCTTATACCAAATGATATGAATGAGAGTGATTTGAATCCTTACATGTATGCTTCAACACAAGTCCCAAGTTTTATTCAAAGATCAAGAACAAGAACAATCCTTAAATCTCAACTAGATATCTAGAAAACTTGTTTTTAGCCACCTTTAATTTCAAACCTAAATTAACTAAGTAATTTAAGGCATAGATTAAACAAGTTTGTGAAATTATTAAGTTCACTCAACAATCTCACCAAGTTCTTTCAAGAATTCAAGAAGAGAAAACTCTCACAAGCAAAATTGCTAAAAGAAATATTATTGATTGAATGAATGAATTTTGGTTGAACATGAGGCTATTTAGAGCCTTTACATAGCTTTGATTAAAAAAAAAAACCCTAATTTCTAATGAAGAATTCGGCCACCAAGGTGTTTGCATCCTAAAAACTAGCTAAATAACTTTCCTAATGCCTTGAGGAAAATTAAACAAAAGAATACTATTGGCCATCAAGATTTAGCCAAGTAGTTGTCTTAACTAAGGAACCTTAAATGAAGTTCGTTACAAGAATAAATAACTAATAAAGATCCTAACTAGATATAGCTAATAGGTAATGTATTCGGCCAATAAGAAAAAGTCCTATAAAACGAAGAAAGATTTTTGTCAACTAAGCATAATCTTGCAAGATCCTTGGTTTGATGTCCAATTCTCCTTGCTTACACTCTTTAGGCCTCCAAATCCATGCTTTAGTCAAATGGTAATAGGCTTAGTTGCTCTTTAAAAGTCGGGCTCCATTGTATTAAGTTAAGTACTACTTTTGAAAAGTTTAAGCTCTCATCTTCTTGAAGTTAGGCTTCATGCAATCCTTGATCTTCTTAGGCCAATCCAAGCGTAATCCTTCCTTGCATGAAAGCTTAAAGTGCGTTTGTGAACTTCTTTAGCCTCTCTTGTAATTGGACCTTAAAGTTGAATTGAAGTTGATCTTTGGACTTACCTTAGGTGTTTGCATCATTCTTTTCTTCCTCAAGAGGATCCATCCTCAAATCAACACATTCATCAAAGTCAAAAGGAGATAAATCAGCAATATTAAAAATAGTGCTAACATTATAATAAAATGGCATTCTCTATCTAATGTTTTTTATACCAAATGATACGTGCAATGGTGGTTTAATTCCCAAACTCTTAAAGTTGCCTTACTATTTACAACTTCAGTTTGTCTTACAATTTGTGGGTGATAAAGGAAAAAATGATTGGGAAGGTGACATTCTATATCTAATATTTTTGCTCTGATACTAAATAATACGTGCAAGGATGGTTTAATTCCCAAATTCATATGTTTTAATTGAATTGTCAATGATCGTTTCAAGAATCAAGTTTCAATAACTTTAAATCTCAATTAGACCTCTGGAAAACTTGTTTCTAGCAACTTGAATTACAAAGATTTACAGGTTGTTAATTCTAATCCTAGATTAGTTAAAACTAATTTAAGCCTAGAATTATCTAATTTGCAAAGTTATTAAGAAATCCACCTAACAACTTCACCTAGTTCTTTCAAGAACTCAAAAAAGAGAACTAAATCTCACAACAATATACTAAGAAAAAGAATAATCATTTATTAATTGCTTTCACCGAATGAGGAAGTGGGTTATTTATAGCCTTATATTTTTGAAAACCTAATTAAGAAAAGAAGAAGTAAAACCCTAAAAACTCTAAGTGAAATTCGGCCATGAGGTGTTGGCCACCTAAAAACATGTTAAACATCACTTTCCTAATGAGATAAGCAAGAAAAATAAGGCTTGTGATTGGTTAATATGAGTATTCAGCCATCACAAGGAGAATCTAACAAAAATCTATTCTTAAGTTGCTTACAAACATAAAAAGACTAACAAAAGAACCTAAATAGATATGGCTAGGATATTTGGCCTAAGGAGTAGTCCTAAACAGAATAGAAAGACAATGTCAACTCAGCAAATCTCGGAAGTATCTTTGACTTGTGGGCTTTATCTTTTATCCACACATTTTAGGCTCAATTTCCATATCTTAGCCAAATGTCGTTGGGCCTTGGTCATCTCCTCATGTTGAGCTCTATTAGATCAAACTAATTGCAGCATTTGAAGTGTTAAAGTTCTAAAAATCTTTTAATTGCTCCATGCTTCAACTTTGGGCTTTAAGTTTCATACTTTAAACTATATGTCCAATGGCCAATTAGGATTGTTTGCATTATTCCCTCCTTCTTTGGAAACAGTCATCCTTGAATCTTGGCATATAAGAAAGCAAAATCAAATATAAGTCTAATACTAAAAACAATCCTAATTAAACTTACCATGTAAATTGTAAGTCTTCCATCCAGATTGAATACAACTCGCATAAAACCACCTAAAACAAGGTTATCACAAGCTAAAGAAAGAGCAAAAGAATGCAAAACAAAATCAAAATTTTGAAAAGAAATCTTAGAAAACGTTTTCCATTTAGTATGGAGAAATACTAAGTTATCAAATTTATTTAGAACCAAAAAATAAGATAAAGAAAATCTAGGTTTTATCAAAACAAGATTTAAAAACCAAAGAACAACAAGGAACATAAGAATTTTTGAAATCAAAAGAAAATTTTCTACCTAACAAATGCTTAAGGTAAAAAAAAAATAAGAACAAAACAATTGATTTGAAATACTAAGAAAAGAAAACTTATGTTTAGAAGAAGAATAATAGCAAGAAATGCAAGAACTAGCCCAAAAGGTATGGGTCAAATGCTTTTTGTTTATAATGATAGGTTGGGAGGCAAATAGGTTCCAATGACCAATAAGATACAATAACTACAAGCCAGAGATCTCAAATTTCTATGGAACATGTGGACCAGAGGAGCACTTAGCATATGAAAAAAGGTGGAGTTCGAGTTTGAATACCACAACTGTCCCAAAGAAACTTATATATATATATATATTACTAAAATTATAGTTCAATCATTTTTTAGATAAATATCATAAGAAAAATAAAAATAATAGCATAACAATTCAAGAGATATAAAATTAAGAGCCTAAACTTACTAAGCATATAAATATAAACCAATAAAGCCTTCAGTGAGAAGATGCTCATAAGCATGGGCATTCTCAAAAGGCAAGCCAATGGGCTCATTGTCCTCATTGATGATATTATAGGAACTGCTTGAGGAAAAGGATGAGAACTTAGAGAATGTTGCTAAAGTAGGTGTGGAGGCAGTAACCAAAATTAGAACAATATCAAATTCAATGGCAGCCTCTTATACTCCTCAAACTCAAGGGTTATCCTTTTCAACATTTAAAGAGAATGTTCTACAACAATTGAATATGATCAATGCATAGACAAACTCAACACATAGATCAAGAATATAAATCAAAACCTTAGATTGGGTGATTAATGGTCTTATTCTAAATCATAGTTTAGGTTTAAAAGAGAAGCTAAAGAATGACAAGGATAATGAAGATATTTCAAGTCATTCCTCACATAAACCAGATCCTAAAATCAACCTCAATCCTTCAGCCATAATACCTTCAACCAAATATCCCTGATTTTTCTCTATTTTTATCTTTTATATTTTAAAATTTCTTTTTACGATTACAAACTCTACTGATGAGTGGACAATATATCACTTCATTTGTGATTTTTTGTGATTTATTTGTAATATATCTCTTTTTGGCCTTATGTTCTCTATGATTACCTTACATTTTATATGCATTTCTCCTTTCACTCTTTTTGATAAAGACAAAAGGGAGAGAGAACATAAAAGGAGTGAATATGAAAATATAAGGAAAACACATAGGAGAAAACTTATATGAAAAGGATATAGGTTTAAGAGATTAACCTTCAATGATAAAAGGAGAGAAATATGTCTAACATAAAATAGGAGACATAGATTTAAAAGATAAAATGGGAGACATGATCTCAATAGAAATTGAGATGCATAATTACTTAAAGCATAGGACAAAATGAGGATATGGGAAATACAAATTTAGAGTAAACTTGATATCCAAATAGCATACATGATTAGATTGTTTGTCATTATCAAAAAGAGAGAAAATGTTGAACCTTTTAAGTTCTAATTTTTATTTTGATACGGTCAAATAGTCTTACTTTGTGTAAGAGTTTCATGTTTGATGTTGTAGGCCCCTCATCATGTACCTTAAGAACATTTAAGTAAGGTTTGAAAGGTCTCCTAACATGTTAAAAGAGTAAAACTCAAGTGGAAAAATCTTAAAGTCAAGTAAGTGACTTTAACACTACTAATGATGGTAGATATCATGCCAATGACCGTTGAATATACACTAACAAGTATTGTAGATCGTTAATGATAATTAAAAAAAAGCTTAGGGTAAATCAGAAAGATTGGCTTAGTCTTTTGTAAGTCTCAACAATTATGGATAAATGTGTCAATGACCTTAAGGATACAACAACAAGCTTTGACGATCACCAATGCTAGCAAAAAAATCTTAGTAGAACTAGCTAACCCTTTTATAAGTCCTAAACTAGTGGAAAAATGTACTGATGAGTGTAGAGTTGAAACCAAATGGCGTGGGCATAATACGACGAGTGTTTAAGCTTATTCTTGATGAAACTCCAATGACTAAAGAAAGGATCTCAATGATGGTTGTCATCATAAGGGGCATTAAAATCCCCAACGACTGTTGAGAATTCTAGCTAGATGATGTTGGAGAAGTTATGCATAAAGCTTAAAGTTAATGATTGTTGATAAGATCACAATTGGTGTGGATCATTCTCCAATGAGCATTGGATCATTTAATAGCATTAAAGAAGGAAGACATTATGGAACTCAACGACCATTAAAGCAAGACCTAAAGTGCATTGATCATTCAATGACTGTGGCTTTTAACGGGGTTCTTAA
>CATIWR010559893.1:0-28685 GCA_949677035.1 Omphalea diandra | reverse complement strand
TCAACTTCTTTATTTCTTCTAGAGGGAATGATTCAATTCTGCAAAAACAACACTTATTTGAAACATTAGTGATGATCAATCTACTTTGTCAAGATCAAAAGAGGTTTTAATCATAGGATTGAGTATCCTAGACCAACAGAGGAGACTTAACATCTTTTAAAAGAGGCGAATTACCATCTTGTAGTGATCACTTGATTTGCAAAAATAATCAAAGGAAAGAGGCACAACAACATTATCAAAATTAGTTTTCTCACAATTCTTTTATTGCAAGGCAATGGGAAGAAAAGAAACGTGAAAGAGACACAAAAGAGAGATGGTTTTGATATATGCTTAACCTAATTTTAAATGAGAGCAAATATAAAAAGAGATAAAGATGTGGGGAGTGATGATTCATATTCCTTAATTAAATGAAAAGAGCGTTGAATACCAATTTTGGCAACCAAAATTTTTTTTACTTAATTGGCTTATTTAGTTTTAGGCCAAATTCCAATTGTGGTAGTCGAATGACACTAGTTATTATGCGTGGTAATTCTTAGTGAACCATACACATGAAGTTTTGACTTTTATCAAACACATACATCATCAATTCATGATTCATAAATAGTATTAATATAAGTATGTATTGTTGGTTATATCATATGCCACTTGCTTCGAATTACTTATAAACTTTCATCTACATGGTTTAATTTTTAATGATGAAGTGAGCCAACTTTAATGAATTTTTGGCACAATTAAAAAAACTGTACTTAAAAATTTTTTATTCGACTCAAAAATACAATTCAAATTGATCTAAAAAAGATGATTAAGTTTGAAAATTTTTAAATAATTCAAACTTAAAAATGATTTGAAAATTATTGAATCAAAATCCATTTGATCATAATTAAACTCATATGTTAACTCAAGTTAATTCAATTTAAATTATTAACATATTCAAAAATTAAAATAATATTTATAATTTTAAAAGTTAAAATATGAATAACCTGATTCGATTTTATATAAAACTTGAAAAATAATTGTTTTTTTTTTGTAATTAGGTCAATAACTCTACTTAATTACAATTTATAATAATTCGACAAAAAAATACAAAAAAAATATGAATTGAAATTAGTTTAATCAAACCTCACTCACTCAAGTCGTTTACCTCCTTTATTCAGTTTTAAAGATAAAGTGATGAATATTTTTCTATCTGAATCTTCTCATGTTTAATTGAATAATAAAAAAAGGTTAGAGAACAAACTTAGAATTTATAACAATTAAGCCTTATATATCTTACAAACTATAATCAACTGAAAAACTATTTTTTACATATTTAATAATCTATATAATTAAAAAATCTCTAGAAGTTATACATAACTTATTTCTACTCTGTCTAACAATTAAAGTTGCAATGAAAATTCTATCAATTATTTTAAATTTGATCCTTTTCTAAAGAGTTGATTGATGGTATCTCGATATTCCCCAAAATCCCCCTCCATCACCAAAATCAAAGGAATTTCCAAATTCGTTCCTTTTCAAAATTAAAGGAAGTTTTTGTAATTAGGTCAGAATTTGGTTGCTTTCTGATTGACTTACTTATACTATATTTACTTATACTAGTATTAAGCATTTTTAAAAAAATATAAAAAACTAAAACTACAAAAAGAAATTTATATTTCAATTTGATCATGTCCATGTTATGTAGAAGCTATATCTGAATCATGTCGAATTAAAAGAAAAAATATAATAATGAATAGCTTAATATATTTTATATAATGTTGAATAGCTTGTTAATTACCACTCTTAGATAACATTTATTATCGAAAATTTAAATTAGCAAAAATTACATACATCTAGAAAGGTTTGGTTGGGTAGAAGTTTTTAATTATTATATTTCTACTTTCATAATGTTAGCAAAGTGTTGTATATGGCTTGGTGGTAATAATGATTTGCACCATATGTAAGTGACCCAAGTTCAAATCTTGGTTTGTTTATGTTAATTTCTAAAAATACATCTTAACCAATAAGGGTTGCTGCTCGATGAGGTTATCTCTGTATCTCCTTTAGGCTATTTGCATTAAAAAAAAATTCAAAAAGGACAAATGGAAGCATATCTCATACAAGATTAGGTGCATGTACACCTAACAAGTTTGAGATGTTAGATTAAAAACAACAACAAAAATAAAAAAGAGATGTTATAATAGATGGCTGAAATCAATTCACAATTAAGGGGATTGTAAAATTCAAATTTTTTAAAAAACTTTTTTGGTTGAAATAATGTTATTTTATAAAAACAAAATTCTCCTTTCTTTTTTACAAAAATTTTTAACATTATAAAAATAAATTCTTTACTACAAAGTTGTATTTATTGTCAAATAATAAAAAAGGGTAATGGCACAAGTATTTCGTCATTTATATTTTTAACTAAATAGTGACACAATAGTATCAATTGTTATATAAATATTTATGACAACATTGTTTTGTCATATATTATTTAAATTACTAAAACAAAATTATATGAATCGTCACCATATACAAAGTGTTGTAACTAATGTGCATGCATCATTACTAAGTATAAATAGTGAAGACAAAATAGTTTCGTCACTTATTAATTCAATAATTAATGATGATTATTATAATGTCATAAGAAAATTGATATTTGTGACAATAAAAGTTGTCGTAAATTATTTTCTTTTTGTTTGCGAGAACTTTGCCCCTATATATATATATATATATATATATATATGAACCTATTTCGTCACATATCCATTCAACTCGTTAGTGATCAACTATTATCTCGTCATATAGAAATTAATATTAGTAACGATAAATAATGTCATAAATTCATATTTTATTGTCTTTAAAAAAATTGCCTCTAAAATTTTTGTCACAACATTTTGCCTCTAAATAAAATTGTGACACATTCGTATTTATTGTCACTAAAGGTTAATATTGATGATGAATTAATAATGTCACTAAATGATGAACTAATAGTGTCTCTAAATGATTAATTAACAGTGTCACTAATTAGTTCAAATAATTAGTAACAAAATATGATGTTGTCACCAAAAGAAAAATTTTGTAATGCCAAATATCGTCATTAATTACTATCTATTTGTTATTTAAATATTTTCCTTTAAAATTTTGGTGTGAAATTCTACATCTAAAAGTTTTTGTGATGAATTTATTTTTATCATCATGCAATATGCAAATTAGTGCCAATATAATAGATATATAGTGATAAAAGTAAAAGTCATCACAACAATGTATGTTATGAATTTCATAATGTTTAATATACAAATTGAGACAAAATTTTGTGTGTGGCAAGAAAATTCATTATAAAATGTGTGATTTCTTGTAGTGTCCTAAAGAATGGCTTTGCAAGGTCACTTACCTAAAAGATTTAAAAGATCTAAAGACCATGCCACTTGATAGGCTTATAAAAAATCTCATTGATTATGAGATGAATTTGAATAGAAAAGCTTTATCCCTTTTAGAGGCATCAACTAGAAGGAAGTAAGGAATTGCAAGCATTCTCCAAACCTTTGAGCTCTAATCATGGAGAAACGGATGATAAGAATGTGGCTCTCATCATAAATCAATTTAGAAGGATGTTAAAAAAGATGCCTCGAAAGAAAGGTAAGGCAAAGCTTGAGTAAGTGGGGTGCTATGGATGTGGGAAGTTAGGACTCATCAAAACCGACTATCCCCAGGCCAAAGGTAAAAAAAAAAAAGGAAAAAAAAAAAATAAAAGAAGAAGGCCTATAAAGCCACTTGGAATGACTCATGCTCCTCCAAATCAAGCCATTCTAAAGAAGAGCAAAGAAGAACAAGGAGGAAAAAAGCCAGTTTGTGCTTAATGACATTAGAGGAAGGCTCTCTATCTGAGGTAAGACTAAATTCTTTAGATAATGTCTTAGATGACGAAGAGTGAGAGCTTAAAAACATATTTATAGATGAAATCTTATTGAAGTACTAAAATCCATAAAAAAAATGATCTTGAAAAGAGTTTTTAAAGAAATAAAATTTTAAAAATGGAATTAATAGAACTGAACAAAAGTTTAGATGTTTTGAAAATGGAAAATCAAGCTTTACTCAAAAAGAGGAAATTTTATGAAATTCTCTCTTCTTAAAATAAAAGTCTTAAAAAGGAAGTGTTAAATTTGAAAGACTCACTTGCCTCTTTTGTAAAGAAAAGTTGGTTTTGATTTTGGGCTCTAAAAGACCTTAAAGAATAAACATGGATTAGGTTTTGACTATTCAAAGGCTTCAACCTCAAAACCTAAATTTGTAAAAGCTTTATCTAAAGATATAACTTCTTCCCTCTCATCATCTAAGACATGTGTGCATATCATTAAATGCTCACTCACATCCATAAAGACCTAAGGCTAACCATGCCTTTATTTATAAATCTAAAAAATAAATGTCTAATAGGAATGCATATGTTCCTTCTATTCTTAAGTCCCAATCTATTAAAAAGTCAATTCACAACTTCCATTAATAGACTTAGAAGAGCATTCATAGGAAAATAATTTATTATGAAAATTTTAATTATAAGGCATACTTTTTCTATGCAAGGTTGAATGATGAGAAAGTGTTTACTCATAACCCTTAAAAATCCAAAAGAAAATGGGTACTAAAGAAAGTTTGATTTGCAGGTTAAGACTCCTTCTAGCACTTAAAATGGAATATCTAAAATTGAATGAAATCACTTTGAATAAGGGATAAGAGCTTCAAAGGATAATTAACATCAAACCATATCTAAATATAATGTATCCCTTATCCCCTATTTGTTTAATTTAGATTTGCATCCATAATTCTAGGGGGAGTTGTTATACACTTTAGTTTTAGATGAACCTAAACATATGCAACATTTGATTTTAACTCTCTTACTCCCTTTTCTTGTTAAAATTATTTATTTTTGGATTTATTTTTGTTGAATATCCCCTTGATGACCCTAAGGTTTAGAGAAGATTTGATTAAAGGGAGAATAATTTTGAACCTATTTTAGAATGCAATGAGATAGGAAGAGATTTTTGTTGTTTTAGAAATAGTTTACATTTTGAAGTCTTTATAACATTAGGTATCTTTTGATATTTGCAATGAGATAAGGGTCAAGTGATTTTTGTTTAATAATAAAATTTGTATCTTTTATCTATAATCAATTAATAATAAAAAGGAAGAGAATATTTTTTAGATGATAAAAAAGGAAGAGAATATTTTTTAGATGTTGATAAACTACCTTTTTCTATTTTATCAAGCATCCTAATTTTGTCATCATTAAAAAAAGGGATATTATTGGAGGAGTTTATTGACTCTAAGGTTGCCTCTTTGTGTAGATTGTTTTGAATATCCTAAATGCAAGAAAAGTTCCAACCTTATGTTTGAGTATTTGTACTTGTAATTTTTATTGAAGGGTTAACACCCAAAGGAGAAGATAAAGGCACACTTTAAATGATAATGCTTTAAAAGACATGCTAAAGCACTAAGGGAAGGATGCTTGAAGAATTGCCTACTTAAGTATTGAGACATTTGTTTGATCTTTTAGTATGTTTTTAAAGACAAAAATAAAACATTTTAAAGAGGTAGGACTTTGAAATGTTGAAGGTATCTGGTGTAATGATAGAAATAAGAAAAGTAAGATAAAAGGTCCAATGACTATGGGAAATATTCAACAGGGATGAAAGGAAAATAATAAGTGTTAAAGGTACATAATGAGTGTGGGTAAAGTCTTTCTCATTTCTCATTCTCATTAATGAAAGAGTTTTCAATGTCCATTGAAGAAATTAAACAAATGTTAAAAATCCTTTAGGAAACACCTTAACTAATCTGTGTAATTCAATGGTGGTAGAGGGATAGGCCAATGACCATGGTGGAAATTCAATAACTGTGAAAAAAGTTCAATGGGGGTATGTTTGAACATCTTAACTAGCATGGAAAAAGTTCAACAAACATTGGAAATGAATGTTGAAGATTCAACAATGATGAAAAATATTGGAATTATTCCCTATATACAAGGGGGATTCGTAAAGGAAGAAGAAAAAGGGTTGAGGAAGGCCTTGGATAAAGCCTAAAACTAAGCCTAAGCCCAAAACCATATTCTACTAGCCATCCTTTAATTGGTTGTATAACCAACATACTTGGCTATACAACTATGTACTTGGTTGTACACCTAAGTTTAAAACCCTAGCTAATCAAAGATTCTAGAATCTTATCTCTTAAAAACCCATTGGTTGTACATACCACTATGAAACTCTCATTTCAAAAGATTCATAGCCCTTTGTTTGTTATGAGTTGTGAATGTGATATAATCAGAGCTATTTTAGCTCTAGTGCACCCCCTCCCTTCAATAAATCCCCCCATTTTGAAAAGAGAGGAAAAGGTTTGAAAACCTTAGTGTTATTTTACCAAATTTTCATCACAAACATTTCTAATCACAGAAATCAAACCCCTAACTCATTCAACTTAAGATCTAAGGTATTTCCCTAAGTCTAGCAACTCTCATTGCATACAAAACTTTGTATTTTGGAGGATAATTTTGAATCTAAGTGCCTTTAAGGGCAAGGCAATAAGTCAGAAGCATCCAAGGGTCTTCTTCCCCCTTCTCTTCTTCTTCCATTCTTTTTATATTTTCTCTTAAAAAATCTAGTCTTGGTGGGTTGTACAAACCTTTAGTGGTTTGTACAGACCACCTGGAAGGCTATACAAACCACTTATTAGTTTGTACAACCCTCTTTGACTAAGAACAATTTTTAAAAGCTCCTTTCATTTGCATCCGAGTTCTTCTCTTTTGATTGATTTCTTGAGGTATATTGAGAGCTCAAATGACATTATATTGGATAGACCTCATGGTCTATGACCTATAAACCTTCAAATATTAAGGTAGGATCAAGGTTTTGGTCTTATTTCCTTAGTTTAATACTTTTAGTTTTGACTTCTTCATACATCATGCTTTTATTTGACTTTGAGTATTATATTTTGTAAGCTTTAGTAATGAATGGGAAAGGGATTACCACCTCTTATGGCCTTATGAGCAAGCTATTTCTTCATGGTTTAGTTGCTTGTTTAGTTAATCCTCACCATGAGAAAGGGTTATAAGTTTCTTAGCTTACATACTTGATGACAAGTGCGTGCTCTATAAAAATCCCTCAGCTGTAAGTGCATAGGTCATAAGTAATAAAATGTACTTATATGTACAAATATCGTTCCCATAAGGATCAATTTTTTGCATTATCTTAGATCTTATATTATTTAGAGAACCAATAGTAAAAGGTTAATTTTAATTGCAAATAGATAAAATAAAGGAAATACAAAACAAGATGAGAGGCAATCAATCAATGTGAGTGGCTAAGGGTTCAACTTCACTTGATAAACTTATAATTGGGTCCCTAATCTTTATCTAATTGGTTCATGCAACAAGTACTACTATCAAGTCATTATGATAATCAATCAATCCCTCTCGAGTAGAAATTGACATGTAAGAGCATGTTAAGCTAAGGATTCCTTAATTCAAAAGCTAAACATCATATAATAGCCTTACAAAATAAGACCTTAAGGAAAATAATGATTTATTAAGGTTCCTCAACTCAACAAAATAAGGGAATTATTGAATGTTTTGTTTTTATGAAAAACATGTCTCCATTATCAATTTAGAAAACTAAGATAATCAATGACCGATTGATCAAATCATAAAAATTCAACAATTACTAGTACTAATGAAGTAAAAAACTAAATAGATTTAGATTAAGGAAACCCTAATGAAATTTATATAAGATCCATTACAATCCTAGCCAATGAAAGTTTAGTACATAATTGAATAATGAGAAGAAAAGAAAATAACAAAAATAGCTCCAAGAATAGCCATGAACTTTTTCTTGATTGCTTGAATTCTTGTACCTTCCCCCTCTATGAATTGATGTAATCCTTTTCTTGAACAATAATCTTCTCTTTATGTTATCCTCTCATGCCTTAATTCTAACTTAACTCCCTTCTTAAATAGTGCCTTAGCCGTCTAATGCAAGAAAGGAAATAGCTCCTCTTTTTTAAGGGAAAAGAATCCCTTGAAGTATAATTGTGTTTCTGCCAACAGGGAAGTGCATAGTCATTTGCCAATCGAGACACGGTCGTATACATGTTCAAGGCCTTGCATGTGCCCTAAGCCTTTCATGAGCATGATTGTGTGAATTGGTCATGCGTCATCCTTATATTATTTCCTTTTTGCATTCCTTGAGGTGCACGGTCGTGTGTCTAATGCACATGGCCGTGTGTTTCTTCCTTTAATATGTACTTTTGTTTTTCTTCACTTTTAACCTATAAAATATCATTTTCACAGTATTAGGTCTATAATTAAATCAAAATTAATTGGAATGCATGGATTTCAAGATGAATAAATCATAAAAATAAGATAATTAATCCATTAAACAAATTCCCCTAAACTTGAATTATTGCTTGTTCTCAAGCAATCATTTTCTTTGTCAAGCATAAAAAAATGGCTTATATGGTTAGAGTTTGAGTATCAACAATGTAAAAGGGAAATTTTATCTCAGCTATAATCATTTTGTTCCTTACTCAAGTAATTTCACTCAAGATAATGACAAGCTCCATACCAATCATATCCAATTCTCAATTAATTAAATATAAAGAGTGTGCGTATGACTTGGCATCATGGTTCATTCTCCATCTTAATTTTCTTCCATATTCACCTTAAGTAAGATTCTTCTTTGATTCTAAAGAATCACATATGACTATAGGCAAGAAGAATTTACCATTCTTTACTAATGTAGCACCTAATAACCTTATGAATCATAAGGTCTTTAACAATATGTAGTGTAAGGCTCGGGTTTAAGCTACCAAAGATTGGTCAAGACCAAAGCAAGAGAAATTTAGCTAAGATATTAGCCATAATAATGATGTGAAGTATGATGAAACACTTCATGTGCATTTCCCTTAATCTTTCCTTACAAAACATCCATAGTACCCTTTTTATTTTATTTTTTTTTGTGGCTTGATCTTTCCTTTCTCTATTTTTTTTAAAGGAAAATGAATAATATATATATGAACAAAATATCAAAATATTAATTTGCCACCCTAAACTTGAATTGATCCCTATGGTTCTAGATATAATAATAAGTGAGCCTTTGTTATCAATTCTTCAAATAGGCATATTTGCACATGAATGACCCAACACACAACACATCATTCTATAACTATATCCTAATTCTATTCTCTTAGTAGGGGAGGCAAAAGATCATTTAGGTTGTATGGTCATAAAGAGGGTTATGGGGGTGAAGAAGGAAGGGTATTAATACTCTTTAAGGAGTATTTTTGTAAGGCTCAAAATGGGTAACAAGGTCAATGTACATCAAGGTGTGGATGAGGAATAATGAGTTAACCAAATAATGCCTTAATCATTTTCCTAAGATTATCAAGTACTATGATTTTGCCTCGAAAGTTATTTTTTCAAGTTTTTAACACATTTAGAGGTTTTTTTTTTTTTTTAACCCAAGGCAGTATAAAAGAATACTTTCATTGGTTAATCCTTACTTTGCTAAGAGTGAAAAAAAAGTTTTAATGTGTCTAACTAATTTTTGAATAAAAACATGATTGTTAAGCTCAAGTCATTATCACAAAGGGAATTAACCTAAGCAATTCCAAATAGAGATTATAAATTTTCTTCATCAATTTTTTGCCTCAAACTAAGAACCAAAATCAACCATAAAGAGATGTTATAAAAACTCGTGACTTGAAGTTACACAAATAATTGTAATTAAGATACACCTAAATTCAAATAAAAGTGAAGGTTCAAAAGCAATTCAATTCCCGCTAAACTTAAAGATCATTGTCCTTAAAGATGAAGTACAATAAATTAATGAGCAAGAGAGAGAGACTTCCCTCTTCAAAAATGGCAAGAAAGAGCTTGACAACCTATGAATCTCAAGCAAGGCAATCACAACTACATAATAGTGAAACATTAGAGCATAAAAGTAACACAACAAGCATCAAAATATCATAAGCACGACATAAAAATGCCATAATGGTAACATCAAGTATTGAGGACCAACTTAGGAGCATAATGCATTACACAAGGTGTAGCTAACACAAGAGAATTGCTAAGATTTAAAGCCTAACAACCACAACAGTAGAAGGAACAAAAAAAAAAAAACAAAACAAAACAATAAAATAAAGGTAAGGTAGGGTGTTCAATTCAGGGGCGGTGGAGGAAGAGTAAATCTAAGGTGCTCAAAGGCATGACCTCACCCATTTATATCGACCAAGTGAGAGTCTAAAGCGATAAGAATTTTTTGCACCACCTCCTTAAAAAAAGTTGGCATTGATCCATGTGCTCTAATCTAGATTCCATTCGCGCCAACACTTCTTCTACTTGGCTCATAGACAATGATGATGGAACATGAGTAGAAATTGCGCTTAAGGGTACTTTTGATAGTGCATCCCCTACATCTATGTCATCGATAACTCTCGCCTCTTATTTATCATGAACTAATACATAACCACTCCCATCCCTCTTTATAAGTCCCATAGGAAGCATGTTATCATAAGATAGATAGTAAGAACTCGAAAAATGTTTAATTGGCTCAAATTTTAGGGGTCATGAACTTTCAAATAGTTAGTAAAAAGAGTGATGAAATTGCCAACACAAATACTCCCCAAATCCTACTTAGCCATAACATTCATATGGTTCACAATCCACCTAGCTATGTTGATCTGGTTATTAAATTTTAAACACCAAAGATAAAGGAGCTCGATGCGGTTTATAACACTATTAGTCTCATATTGACCAGTTACGGAATGGGGTAACAAGTAATGAATATATCACAACTAGGGGTCTTTTAATTTAAAAATTTTTTTTATACGAGCTTCATATTTAGAAATCCCACCTAAGGAAGCCCATACCTCTTGGGTATTAAAATCCTTAGGAAAATCATCAAGTCCCTCATTCTTAAGGAAGAAGGCTTTGGTAACCTTACTCAAAGGAAAGGTAAAAGGTTTGTTGCATAGTTAGAAATTGATGGTTCCAAAAGGTTGTACTCTATGAGCCTGATAGGTTTCTAAGGAGAAGCCAACCAAAAACTCATAAGTGAGCTCTTTGTAAGAGTTGGCAAGGAGTTGGACAAATTCTTCTCATTGGAGAACCTTAAGGTGTTCTTGAATGGTATATAACAAACCCCCCTCATCTAAAGCCCTTAGATTAATAAACTTAGTTGGAAAAATAGGACATTTAGAGAGAAGCTCATACCTTTTTTCATGTTTATCATAGTAAAAAATTAGGGTTACACCTAAAGATGAAGTGGCACTCGAAGATCTAATATTTTTCTTTGTAGGGATTTTAACACACTTAGACATGATGGAGATTGGATTTGGAAGAGAGAAGGTAAGATTTGGTGTTGTTTGGATAGGGGAAAGGTCGATTTAGGAGAGGGGAGGAGCAGTTGCATAAGTGTGTTAGGGTTGAGGAAAGAAAAATATGAAAAAGATAGAAAGGCATGAACGTTTTAAAAGGAATTTCGAAGGACACATAATTATGCATAGGAGGCATACGACCGTGTGCCCTAGGTTTAGATGGGGCAGGCTATGCATACGACTGTGCGAAATGCCTAAGTGGAGTCATTAGCTTATGCCTAAGGCTTCCTTATAATATGTAAGGAGGTGCGATTTTGTCATGTACCCTCACTCACTACTACTTTAATGACTTCCTTGACACATGGTCGTGTGATTTGGCTGTGTGCCTTCACTCATTACTATTTTATGCCTAATTAATCACCCTAATAGTCATGAGGCTTACCCCCTATGACCATTTACTCATCTTGACTTTTACAATAAGAAATTCAACACACCAAATAAGGAATTCATGCTAAAATTCACCAAATTAGTAAAAGCACAACTAAAATGTCTAAGGAATAATATGAAAAATAAGAAAAATGGAAGAGATAACTCCCCTAAACTTGCTTGATGCTTTGAATAATGAGCTTTTTGAACCATATCCTATAAAATTAAAATAAATAACACAATTAAACAAGACTAAAACAAAATAACAACTACACGATAAAAGAAAAAGAGAAAGAAATGTGGGGATTATCTTACGAATGTGCTAGTTTAAGGTCTCTAGCTTGACCCTTCTCACTGGCTTTTAAGTGGAGGCATGTGGGAGATAGAGAGTCTCCCCTTGGTGTACAGTCTTTTCTTAATAATAGGGCTTTAAGCAGTGTCTATTGACCTTGAACAACTCGCCCTTATACTTTTTAATTTAAATGGCACCATCAGGGTAGACTATAACTATAATGAAAGTTCTTGACCACCTAAACTTAAATTTTCTCAAAAAGAAATACAACCTTGAGTCAAAAGAGTAGCACTTTTTGTCCTTCCTTGAACTCCTTTTTCAAAATATGGGTATCATGCCAACTTTTAGTCTTCTCTTTATAAATCTGGTTCTCATAGGCTTGAAGACATAACAACTCAAGTTCATTAAGATATAGTCTCATTTTCTCTCCTGTAAGATCCAAATCAAAGTTGAGAAATTTGATTACTTAATAAGCCTGATGCTTTAATTTGATGGGTAAGTGACAAGCTTTCCCAAACACTAAACGATAAGGCATGGTACCAATCAACATTTTGTAAGTGGTTATATATGCCTAAAGTGCGTCTATAAGTTTTAAAGACTAATCCTTCTTGAAAGAGTTAACTATCTTCTCTAGGATATGTTTTATCATCTTATTTGACACTTTCACTTGGCCATTTGTTTAAGGATGGTATGGTGTTGAAATTTTGTGCGTTCCTCCATACTTCTTGAGCAATGACTCAAATTGCCAGTTATAAAAATATGACCCTTGTCGCTTATAATGGCACGTGGTGCTCTAAGTGTTGTGAAAATATACTTCTTTAAAAATAGAAGTACCATTTTATAATCATTGGTGGGCTTCAACCCATTTGGACACCTAGTCAACTGCCACCAAAATGTATTGATTCCCAAATGACTTAGGGAACATTCTCATAAAATTAATACCACAAATGTCAAAAAGTTTCACCTTAATAATAAAATGCAATGGTATCTCATTCCTCTTGGCAATATTACTTATTTTTTGGCATCGACCATAAGCTTTGACAAAAGCAAAAGAGTTAATAAATAATGAGGGCCAAAATAACACTTTTTATAGTACCTTAATAGTGATTTTTAAAGGAATAAAGTGTCCTCAACATTCTTGGGTATGACAATGGAGCAAAATATCTCCCATCTCCTTTTTTGGTACACACCTTCCTATAATACCATCGAAACATTCATTAAACAAATAAGGTTCTTCCTACAAATAAAATTTAACATCATGCATAAAATTTTATTTTAATGGGAAGTAAAATCGTGAGGAATAATGTCGCTTACCAAATAATTCACAAAATCTGCATGCTATGGAGTTTGGAGAGCCTTTAAAAGAAAGAGTTGCTCATCCGAGAAAGTTTCATTGATTGGTACACTAACCTTCTCCTTGTGCATATGCTATAGGTGCGAGAGATGATCAACAACCAAGTTGTTCGTGCCTTTTTTTATCCTTGATATCTAGATCGAACTTTTAAAGTAAGAGGATCCATCTTATAAGCCTTGGCTTTATGTCCTTTTTTACTAGCAAATAATAGATTGTTGTATGATCAGTGTAAACAATCACTTTAAAACCAAACAAATGAGACCTAAACTTATCAAACACAAAAACATTAGCCAAAAGCTCCTTTTATATAGTGGCATAGTTGAGTTGGGCATCATTAAGGGCTTGACTTACATAGTATATAATGTGAAGCTTTTTATCCTTCTTTTGCCCCAACACATTGCATCGTATATCAACTCAAATGGTAAGGACTAATCTGGCTTTGTCATGATTGGTGTAGAAATGAGTTCCTTTTTTATCCTATGAAAAGCATTGAAACAATCAATAGTAAAGTAAAAAAGAACATCTTTAGCCTAGAGATCTTAAAGAGGCTTAGAAATTTTGGAAAAATCTCTAATGGATCATCGGTAAAATCTCGTATGGCATAGAAAACTCTATATCCCTTTCACAGAGGTTGAGGGAGGCAATTTATCAGTGACTTCGATCTTTGCATGATCCATTTTAATTCCCTTGGAGGAGATCTTATGCCTAAGCATAATGCCCTCTCATACCATAAAATGACACTTCTCCTAATTGAGCATGAGGTTTGTCTTTTCACATCTTGTTAAAACCCTATCAAGATTAGCCAAAAAAGCATAAAAGGTATCACAAAAAATAGAGAAATCATCCATGAATATTTCTACCATTTGCTCTAACATTTTAGAGAATATAGTCATCATTCACCTTTGGAAAATGGTTGGTTCGTTGCAGAGCCTAAAAGGCATATGCTTATACTCAAATATGCCATATGGGTATGTAAATATTATTTTCTTTTGATCCTCTAGTGCTATTTGAATTTGATGGTAGCTCGAGTACCCATCCAAGAAGCAATAGTACATGTGACCTGTAAGTCTTTCCAATATTTAATCAATAAAGGATAAGGGAAAGTGGTCCTTGCGGGTTGCGACATTTAGCTTATTATAGTCAATACACACTTTCTAACTCATTATGGTCTTAGTAGGGATAAGTTTATTATTTTTATTTGTTACAACTATCATCCCTCCCTTTTTAGGAACAACTTGAACTGGACTAAACCATGGGCTATTTGAAATGGGGTAGATAATTCTTGTATCTAGCAACTTAACTACTTTCTTTCTAACCACCTCCTTCATATTAGGGTTAAGCCTTCTTTGGTGTTCTATAATGGGTTTATGACTATCCTTTATTAAAATTTTATGCATATAAAGAGTAAGATTAGTCCCTTTAATGTCTGTTATGGTCCACCCCAAGGCTCGAATCCTATTTCTCAATACCCTCAATAGTTTTCCTTCTTAGGTTTAGGTAAGCTCATTATCAATTATTACCAGAAGGGTCACTCTTTAAAAATGTGTATCTAAGGTGTAAAGGTAAAGGTTTAAGCTCATGTTAAGTGAGGTTTAAGGATAGAAAGTGACGTTACCTTAAGATATTTCTCATAATCCAATAGTTCAACACTAGAAGAAGAATAATTAGCACTACAATGTTTTAGAGTTAAAGCGTTTAACTCCTCAGCGTCCTCCATTTTTTCTTCATTAACACTTACCAAGGCTACTATTTCTATTTCTGAAGTTTCTTCCTCTTCTTGAAAGACTTCCTTAATGCAATCTTCATTAATATCTATCCTCAAACACCATTCATCCTCCATTGACTTTTTTATTATGTTGTACATATTGAAGAGCACTTCCTCATCTCCTACTCGCAAAGTGAATGTGCCTTCTCTAACATCAATGAAAGTACCATAAGTTACTAAGAATGGTCATCCCAAATGCAAGGGGATATCCCTATCCACTCCTATGTCAAGAACTACAACATCTTCTAAGATGATGAACTTGTTGACTTTGATGAGTACATCCTTAATTATCTCATTAGGATAAATGATGGAATGATCTATAAGTTGGAGAGAGATCTTAGTGGGCTTCATTTTGCCACTACCTAATTTTTCAAAAATAAACAAAGACATTAAATTGATGTTAGATCCTATATCACAAAGAGCTTTTTCAAAAGAAACATGACCAATATCACAAGTTATAGTAAAACTCCCTAGGTATCCTCTTTTAGGAGGCAACTTGTTGAGTAGAATTGCACTACATTCCTCAATCAAGGTGACTCTCTCGCAATCCTCTAATTTGGTTTTCTTTCAAAGTATGTCCTTCATAAACTATACGTATTTGGACATTTAGGCAAGCACTTCCATAAACAGTAAATTGATTTAGATCTTTTTGAGCATGTCTAAAAATTTTACAAATTGGTTGTCCACCGAATGTTGCTTGAGTCATGAAGGGAAAGGAATGAGAGGTAGAAATGGGTTGATTTTTTCTTTAGGCTTATCTTCTTCGATTGTTCTTCTTTTTTTCTTATCCATACTTTGCCTTTTTCCTTTTTCTCCTCATGGTTCACCCTAGGTTGAAGTTCCTTACCATTTCTTAAGGTGATGACTTTCACTTGGTCCTTTGGGTTTGTTTCAGAATTACTAAGTAAGGTACCTTGGGATTTAAAGCTAAGTGCATTAGGAAATACTTGGATCTCAAGGTTATGGATGGAAGATAAATGGTTTTTATTGGTTTGATCCATTTTAGGTTCTATTGTCCTCATATTCTCTTCATATTGCTCTAGCCTAGAATTGTTAGAGGTTATGAACTTTTCTAAAAGGTTTTCTACGATCGATTTCTTTTCTTGAGGTGGGTAATTTGGTAGTGGGGGTTGAAAACTACGTGGTGTACTTTAAGATTTAGGGTTAAAGGTATTGTTATTAGACTAAGAGAAGTTTAACTGATAACACCAAACTAGGTTATAGGTTTTTGAGTACAGATTATTAGGTTAATGATTAAAGTTCCCCATATAGTTCACTTGCTCTTAAGTGAAAAGATTCCTTATTTGACAATCAACACTCTTATGCCCATTTTCCCTATAAAAATCATATAACCTGTATGAAAGGAGAAGAAATAGCATTACAAGTAAGGGCATTCAATTATTTAGATAAGATAGATACTTGAGCTTGCAACATTTGGAGGCCATCCACATTGTGAATCTCTATTACTTTCTTTAGCAAGGTCCTTTCATGGGCTTGATAATTATTATTTGTCATGGTTTTAATAAACTCTTAGGATGCATTGATTGTTTTGTCCAATAGAGACCCTTCTGTTGCTGAATCTATGGTGATCTTGATTTGTCCAAAGAGTCCATTATAGAAGGTGTAAACGATTATCCACTTTTGGGATTTGATGATTTGGACACCTTCTCAAAAGATCATTGAACCTTTCCTAAGCCTCATTCAAAGTTTCCCTATCCAATTAGCTAAAAGTGTGATTTTGTTTATAAATCTAGTCATTTTTTTATGGAGGAAAGTATTTAGCCAAAAAAGCTTGAAAAAGTTGATCCCAAGTAGTAACACTCCAGGTTCCAAAGAATTAATCCATGCCTTAGCCTTGTCTTTGAGAGTAAATGTGAAGAGCGTAGTCTTACTATGTCTATAGACATTTCATTATACTGAAAAGTATCATAGATTTTTAAGAAGTTAGTTATGCGCGTGTTTGGATCTTCATGGAAAAGGCAATGGAATTGGAGTATATTGCTAAGCACTTAAATGAATGCTAGCTTAATCTCAAAGGTAGTAGCATTGATAGTTGGTCGAGTGATAATAGGCTGCAATCCTTCAAGAGGAGGTATGGTCTCCTTAGCTTGTCATCTCTTGAACTTGCTATTTTTCTCACCTTCTTTAGTTCAAGGTACGTTCGATTTATGGATTAGCAAGGAGCAAATCTACTTCGTTCTCTTGATTTCAAGTTCTAGTCATGCAGCTAAAATAAAGAAACAAGAAATGAGGTTAGAACAAAAAATAAAATTCTAGAGTAATACAAAAATAATAACTTAGTGTTAAAACTATTGATCCCCGACAATAATGCCAAAAACTTGGTGATAGATGTGTGCTGTATAAAAATCCCTCAACTATAAATGCACAAGTTATAAGTAATAAAGTGTACTTGTGAGTATAACTATCATTCCCATGAGGATTGAGTTTAAACATTAAGTATCTTGGATCTTATATTATCTAGAAAACCAATAGTAAAGAGTTAATTCTAATTATAAATAGATAAAATAAAGCAAATACCAAAGAAGATGAGAGACAATGAATGGATATGAGTGGCTAGAGGTTCAGCTTCACTTGATAAACTTATAATTAGGTCCCTAATATTTATCTAATTGGTTCATGTAATAAGTACTACTATCAAGTAGCTATGGTAATCAATCAATCCCTCTCGAGTGGAAATTGACATACAAGAGCATGTTAACCTCAAAGTTCCTCAACTGAAAAGATAGACATCATGTAATTGCCTTACAAAATAAGATCTTAAAAATAATAATGGTTTGTTAAGTTTCCTTAGCTCAATAACAATATAAGGGAATTATTAAACATTCCATTTTATGAAAACCATGTTTCCATTGTCAATTCATAAAACTAAGTTAATCATTGACCAATTGATCAAACAATAACAACTCAATAATTAAATTCACAAAACTAAGATAATCAATGACCAATTGATCAAACAATAACAACTCAATAATTACTAGTACTAATGAAGTAAGAAACCAAACAGATTGAGATTTAGGACACACCAATGAAATTTCTACAAGATCCATTTACAACCCTAGCCAATGAAAGTTTAGTTCGTGATTGAATAAAGAGAAAAAAAATAATAAAAATAGCTTCAAGAATAACTATGAACTTTTTCTTGATTGCTTGAATTCTTGCACCTTTACTCTCTAGGAAATTAATGTAATCCTTTTTCTTAAACAATAACCTCCTCCTTAGGTTATCCCCCTATACCCTAATTTTAGCTTAATTCCATTTTTAAATAGTGCCTTAGCCATCCCATGCAAGAAAGGAAATAACTCCCCTTGTCAAGGAGAAAAGAAACCCTTAAAGTACAATTGTGTTTCTGCCAATAGAGAGGTGCAAGTCATGCATCCATTAAGACACAATTGTGGTGGTGTACAAGGCCTTGCATGTGCCTTAAGCCTTTCATGCACTTGGCTATGTGAATTGGTCGCGTGTCTAATACATATGGCCGTGTTTTTCCTTTAACATGTACTTTGGGTTTTCTTCACTTTTAACCTATAAAACATCATTTTCCTAGTATTATATCTATAATTAAATCAAAATCAATGTGAATGCATAGATTTTAAGATGAATAAATTATAAAAATAAGATAATTAATCCACTAAACAATACTCCTTTTTGTGTTTTGGGTAAGCATGTGATTGAAACTTGGGGAGAAAGTTTAATTCTTAATGACCCTCATCATTTTTTGTCTCATGCTTATTGTCTTATACACATGTTTGGACTTGTGGTAGTTTCCTTTTGATTAACATCATAACCTCTAAATTGGTTAGTGGTGTTCATGGATGCTTAGCTCTTTAGGAGCAATGTGGACGAGGTTTAATAACCCTAAGATCCCACTTGTTAAGATTTTGGCCTAGGCTTTTAACATCCTCCAAAGTGCATTTACATTCCATATTCATGATATTCCATATTCCCTGATTCATGTGTTTGTGTCTTATTTGTTATTATTATTGCTATTATGTGATTTATGTGATATTGGGATGGTGTTGAATTTGGACTTCGCATATGCTTAGTTTTCTTGACTTGGAAGAGATTTAGTGAGCCTCTTTCATTTAAATAAACTTTCTTTTATGTTATTTTGCTTCATTCCTTTGGATGAACGTTAACTTGTCTGATTTCCTTGTATGTAGATGACCATATATGCATGGTGATCTTGATTATGCATGTTTATGGTTGTTTGATATGCCTGGCCTCCTCATATGAAGTTACATGCCCCCTCCCCTTTAATATGGTTATAATGCTTTGATGATGATGTGTATAATAGGATATGCTAGAAACATGTTTAGGGGCATTAACCAGACTAAACAATAATAAGGATAAAATGGTAAAAAGTGAACTGAAGATGCTCGAAGGCCAGATTCCTAAATCCAGGTAGTTTGGGGTGCTTAAACTTTTCCCTAAGCTGTACCTAATTTTTTAACCCAATTTTTGATGGGTTGAAGATTAATTGTGCCTTTTAAATGACTTAATTAGGTTTAGAATTTGTCCTTGCTCGAATTCTTATCGCGACCAAAATTACATGGCTACTCCACATTCCAAAAGTAATGGTGCCAATGTATTATCTTGCTTTAGTCCCCAATTGACCACAATATTAGAAAAGGACTTCAATCTTGCAAAAGGCTTGAAGGATCCCCGTTAATCCAAACACAAGCCATATTAAGGGTTATTACAAATGTGTGATCCCTATCCTCTCAATCTTCCATTGATTGATAAAAGGTAGGATTTATAAGCAAGATTCCATTAGTTTGAGTGGAATCCCAAAATTCAAGATGCTTATAATTGGGGACTTGAAATTGACTTCACGTTTGATCTCTGGTTCACATTTTACCTTATTATCTTTGTTATTAGTAAATTCATTGCATTCATCTAGCCTTTACTTCATCACATGCACTAGGTCTGCCCTTAGATAAACCAATGGGTTCTCTAAGCTTGAGACTTAAGCTCTATTTGGGCTTTTAGGAGATGGTGATGAGGGTGTTTGTTGTGTGTCCTAGGCCATTTCTTATAATGGATATCTTTTTAAGGTTGCTTTTTTATTAAGATATCTCTTTTTATTCACGGCTAAATGATAAATTCCATGAATAGTTGATACTACCTAATATCATCAAGTATGTGACTTGATAGTAAAATTTTTAGGTGTAAAAAATTATATTCTAAATTATCCCTAATTGGTTATTAGTTTTGGGATAATAATGAATGAAGACTAGTATGTGTTTTGATTGATGTCTGTGTTTTACTAATCATGGATATATTAAGTCAAACATATATATACATGTTTAAGAAACATTGTATTAGACTGACCCGCTATGAGAACACTGCATCGATAAACTATCATAAGTGATTGATTCTCATGCAATAGTATTAACTTAATCCTCTGACTTAAAAATCACTATGAATTCCATTATGTTAAACTTAATGTTTGATATGTTCTAACGTTATCTTCAACCGAATGATTATACAAACTGATACTGGACAAAAAGTAAATCATATAGAGGAATATGAGTGATTGAGAAAGAATTTGTCCCTCATATATTTGTGTCAAATGCATCTCTAAGTCACTCGATTAGTTAGATTGAAGAGATTGCATGGCCATGTAAAAATGAATTGATAAAGGTTATCAATATCATTTTACATCAGTCTATTTAGAGATCGAGAAAGAATTGAACTGTATAAGGATTACATGATCTACACATTATGTTCAATTAAGATATAATGTGACAAAAGGATTATAATACTATTTGTAAAATATGTTAGGCCAGAATTAGGATGTCTAACTTCTTCCCCAAGCCGTACCCAATTTATGAACCTGATCTCTAATGGGGTGAAGATGAGTTGGGTCTTCTAAATGACTTAGTTAGGCTTATAATTTGTCTTAGTTTGAATTGTTATCCTAACCAAAGTCAGGTGGTCACTCCACATTCCAAAAGGGATGGTACTAATGTATTATCTCAGTTTGGTCCCCTATTGAACACAATATTATAAAAGGGCATCAATCTTGTGAGAGGCTTAAGGATCCGTCATTGATCCAAACACGAGCAATATTTAGGGTTACTACTAATGTGTGACCCTCGTCCTCTCGATCTCTTGTTAAGCGATAAAAAGTAGGAGTCGTATGCAAGATTCCACTAGTTTGAATGTAATCTCGAAATTCAAGGCACTCACAAAGAACATCTTAAAAAAGCTCACCTTTCTTTATACAAACCTTTTGGTGTTCCTTTTTTGAATTTTGGGATAGAGAAATCCTAGTGAGTTTATAACTAACTTTAAAGTTAGTGAGAGTAGGATTTCCTTGAGCATTCATTGTATTTATTACCTATTTAGAGGCTTAGACACTTGCTCAAGATCTCTTTTTTACTTAGTGGTTAAGTTTAATATTGTTCCTTGAAAAATACTAGGAGGTGGGTTGTCTCTCTTGTTCTTTCACCAAAAGAGAGAAATGTAAAGGTTATTCCTTAGTTTGTAAAAGGGAATGTTATTTTGGAGTTCACAAAAAGAAAATTAAAAGGCCTAAGTAATTACTTAAGGAGTGATTATAGGCATGTTCTTAAACGACTAAAATTTATGTGTTTGATTTTTTCCTTCTCCTTCTCATCTTTCAAATTTTATTTGCCACCCAATTCACTCACCTCCCTTTGAGGTTGCCTTCCTTACCTAGGTCTAATAATGCAAACCATTTTGGTGTTGCTTTTACATTTTGGGTAGAGAAAGCTTTGTGTGTTTTATGACTAACTTCAAAGTTGATAAGAGTAGGTTTCCTTTGAGCATTAATTGTACTTGCTATTTATTTAAAGGCTTAGATACTTACTATTTTGTTAAATGGTTAGAGGTCAGTATTGTGCCTTTAAAATTGCCAATAAGTGGCTTGTCTCTCTTCTTTCTTCACTAAAAGAGAGAATTATAAAGGTTCTTCTTTAGCTTGTAAAAGGAAAGGTTGTTCTCGAGCATGCAAAATGAAAAATAAAAGGCTTAAGTGATTGCTTCGGAAGTGAATGTAGGCATGTTATCGAACCAATAAAAATTCTTGTGTTTGATTTTCTTCTTCATTCTCATCTCAAGTTTTTATATAGTAACCAATTCACTCCCTCCCTCTTGGGTTGCCATCCTAAACAAGGTTAGCAATTGGTATTATAGTCTAGCTCTTTTTTAGCTTAAAGGCAAAAGGAATATGATCAAATGACGACCCAAAATGATCATGGACTAGAAGGGCTATCAATTGTGAGATCTTTATTTTTCAATGGAATTGACTATTAATATTGAAAAAATAAGATGTATTACTTGTTGAGGTTAGAATCCATCAAACTATGAAAGATTGTAAAGAAACGTCTGTACACTTTAATGAAGATGTTTGCTGATGGAACTCAAAGTGAGAAAGACATTGATGAAATGTCAGAAAATGAGAAGAAGGAAGTTGTAAACAATGACAAGCTTATTCATATGCTATTTTGTGTCTTTAGTAGAAGTAAATATAATAAAGTGAGCATGAAAACAATTGTCAATGAAATTTAGGAGGCCTTATAAATCACTTATGGAGGTATGAATCAAATTAATGAGAATAAATAAAAACCTTAGTTTCTAATCTAAGACCTTCTTGATGAAACCAGATGACAAAATTTATAGAATGTATGATCACTTTATAGGAATAGTTGGAAAAATGAAGGCTCTTAAGAAGACATTCACTAATGAAGAACTTATGAAGAAAGTTCTAAGGTGTCTACTTAAAGAATGGCTTAGCAAGGTTATTTCTCTTAAAGATTTAAATAGTCTGAGGACATGCCACTTGATGAGTTTCTAAGAAATCTTATTGATTATGATATGAACCTAAATAGAAAATCTCTATGATCATCAAAGGAATTAAATAAAAAAATTATAGAGTTGTACTTAAAGTAACCTAATGATGAATAAATAAATGGTGAGAATATGGCTCTAATGCTGAATCAATTTACAAGGAAGCTAAAAAAATGCCTCAAAGTCAAGGCAAAAGGAAGCTTGAACAAATGGAATACTATGGCTATGAGAAGTTGGGTCACATAAAGAATGACTATCCTAAGGCCAAAGATGAGAAGAAAGAAAAGAAAAAGAAGAAGGCGTATAAAGCCACTTAGGATGACTCGGGTTCCTTCGAATCAAGTCAAACTGATGATGAGCTGAAAAGAATAAGGCGAGAAAGAACAAATCTATCCTTAATGGCAATTAAGGAAAGCGTCCAATATGAGGTACTACTAAATCCTTTGAATTGTAATTTATATGATGATGAATTAGAGTTTAAGAATATGTTTACTATTAAATATCTTATGGAAGCTCTAAAAATCCACCAATAATGATCTTCATGAAAGTTTTGAAAGCAATAAAACTTTGAAAATAGAATTAATGGAATTGAAAAATAATTTTGATTATTTGAAAATGGAAAATGAGGCTTTAATTGAGAGAAGAAATTTTATGAATTCCTATCTTCACAAAATGAGTCTTAGAAAGGAAGTTTTAAATTTGAAAGATTCTCTTGCCCCCTACTATTGAAGGAAAAAAATGATTTGATTTTAAACTCTTAAAAGACTTTAAAGGATAAACATGGCCTAGGCTTTGATTACTCTAAAGCCTCCACCTTCAAAACTAAATTTGTGAAAGCTTCCTCTAAAGCTAAAACTCATTCTCCCTTATTATTTAAGACACATGTGCATAGCTGAAAATGTTCACACTCTTATGCACAAAGGCCTAGGGTTAAACATGCCTTTATTTACAAGTCTCAATTACTAAGGCCTAATAGGAATGCATATGTCCCCTTTATTCCTAGGTCCCAATCTTTGAAGAAGTCATATCATGGCCACTCTATCTATGGATCTAAAAAAGCATTCATATGGTAATGTTTTTATTATGGAAATTTCAACCATAAGGCATACTTTTGCTATGTGAGACTAAATGATAAAAATATTATTTCTAACACCCATGGACCTAAAAGAAAATGGGTACCAAAGAAAGCTTGAACTTTAAGTTAGGAACTTTTCACCCAGCACTTGAAATAGAGTATCCAAAGGTGAAGGAAATTATTAATGAAGAAGGGATAAAGGTTCAAAGTATTAATTGGTATCAAGCCATATCTAAATTGTAATGTATTCCTTACTCTCTTTGTTTTATTTTGATTATATGTGCATAATCTTAGATGGAGTTGCTATGTATTCTCTACTTGGATAAAATTCTTAGCATATGCAAGTTTTTCATTTTGTTTATTTTATATCTACTATTTTCCATTTGTTGTCTGATAACTCATATGTCATCACTATTTGTGTGACCCTAAGGCTATGATTAAAAAATTATTCAAATAATGTTAAACTTAACTTTAAGGATTGTTCTAGATGCTATGGATATTTGAACTAAAGGAGAAAGCAGTGCGAAAGAGGGATTTTTTTTATATAATTTAGATACTGTTCTTTATTGTTGCATTTAACAATTAGTATCCTTTCGACACTTTGTAGTTTAAGATTTATTTTTGGGTACACATCTCCTTGTGACCCCAGGGATTCAAAACTTTCTTAAGATAAAGATATCTTTTCCTTATTTATTTGTTTTTATTTTGTTTTGTTTTCTTTCTTTTAACCAACTTTTGTCATGATGACAAAAAGAGGGAGAATTTTTTAGATGTTGAGAAAATGCTTTTTATTTATTAAGCATCTTGTAATTTTCATCATTCAAAAGGAGGGGGATTACTGACCTTAAGTTTACTTTAAGATGTTAAGGCACTTGTCTTAATCTCTAGAGCATTATTTAGTTATTTTGAATGATCTCAAAACTAAGAGAAGTTATAACCTTATTATTGAGTGTTTTGCTTGTAAATTTTGTTAAGGGTGGTATTAACCCCAAAAAAAGAAGATAAAGGTACACCTCAAAGACAATGCTTTGGAAGATATGTCGAAACCATAAGGGAATCATGTTTAAGACCCTACGATGCTTTGAAAAGAATCAAAGCAAGGCATTTAAGATTTACCTATTTAAGCATTTCGAGACAAAGGCATAACTTCTCAAAACTATAGGACTTAAACATGCTAAATGCATAGGTGTAAAGGCAAAAATGAGAGAAAGAGAATATTAAAAGGTCCAATAAATCAACAAACATGGAAGGAAAACAACAAACATTAACAAACATTAAAATTGAATAATGAGTATGGATGTGGTCTTTAAAAATTGCTCATTTCATTCTATCAATATAAAGGTGACACAACAACTATAGAGAAACCCATAATAGGCATTGAAGTGTCTAACAAGTGTGGATGAAGTCCAACAGTTGTTAAAAAATCCTTTGAAAAACACCTTAACTAATTTGTATAAGCTAATGATGGTGCATGGATATGACAATAATCACAGAAATAAATCAACAATTATGGTAAAAAATCAATGGGACATTTTTTAAATAATCTCAACTAGCTTTGCAAAGAATAAACGATCATGGAAAAGAAATGTTGAGATTCTAATGATTGTGGAAAGAATTTAATAATCATTGATATGTATAATGACTAGGTTTTCTAAAAGCTAGTAAAATTCTCCATATATTTCTATTGACTACTTTTTAGGTTATTATATTTAAAGGCCCCCGTTCAAAGACTAAAGGAGAATAAAAAATATTGAAAAGAGCTTAGAAAGATTATCTTATGTAAATCATATTGGTGTTACTTTTGTATTTAGGTAGGGAAAGCCTTATATATTTTTTAAGAGAAGCATTATGTATTTTTTTTAACAAACTTCAAAGTTAGTAAGAGTAGGTTTTCCTTAAGCATTAAATGTATTGGTTGCTTATTTAGAGGCTTAGATACTTGCTAAGCATCATTCTATTACTAAGTGCTTAGATATTGGTATTGTGCCTTCAAAAATACCATGAAGTGGGTTATCTTTCTTCTTCCTTCACTAAAAAGACAATTGTAAAGATTCTTCCTTAGCCTATAAAAGAAAAGATTATTCTTAAGCCGACAAAAAGAAAAGCAACATGCCTAAATGGGTTATTAGTGGACATAGGTATATTGTTGAACTACTATAAATTCTTATGTTTGATTTTCTTCTTCTTCCTCATCTAAAGTTTCTATATAGCAGCCAATTCACCTTCTCCTCTCTTGGGTTTCCATCCTTAACAAGCATAGTTGTCTACTCAATTTTAATTTAAGCATATGGACTTCATTTGCCTTTTTAGTAAGAATCTCTCTTCCATTTTTTATGATGTCTCATAAATTAATCATTATGCTATCAAGAAAATCTTCACATAGTTATCCTATTATAAATAATTAGTATGATTAAAGAAGTGAGGCTTAAAAATAGATTGAGCTTTTTATTGATTTTCCATAACATTTACTCTTGCAATTAAGCTTTCAATAATGTTTGGCTCGAACACTTGTTATTGATCCCATTTAGGTGTTGTAGAAGGGATAAATAGGATGATGACAACTTATGTAGCAAAATTAAACTTTAAGCTTACTCATAAAAGAAAGATGTAAAGAGATAATGGAGTTGACACCAAAATTTATAGTTGTTCAATGATAACCCTACCTATGTCCTTTTGTTAATATCCATTTGTCTTTCTTTTTTTTTTTTTCTCTTTATGTTGCTTACTAGGTACAACCAAATTGTTATATAGGTAGTTTTACCCTCTAAACTTAACTGACAAGCTTACAAAGTAATTATCAAAAGTTTTCTAGGAACCACTCTAACTTAACTAAGATAGTTTTCAACACTATCTCAAGGTTGCCTTAACTTATTCAAGATACAAGCTACATCTTTCATAATTAAACAAAATTATATTAAAAACTCAAACATAAACCAATTGTGATACTTATATAAATTATTCAAATAGTTCTCAAGAACGAATCACTCACTACCCATACCCAAATTTTTTTATAAGATGTAAACCCAATTACAAAGAATAAAAAAGAGGAAACTCTTTTAACATTTAGGAGGTTGTATATAATTTTTATCTTGGCTTGGTAACTTATCTTTTTATTGTTAAACCTCTAAACTAGTCAATGGACTGATTTTTCATTTTTTACAAAAAGCTAAAAACTAGCCATTATGTTACCATAAGGGTGCTTTTATCTCGATGGGGGTGATTTTTTAACAGTTTACTTTTCGTGGTTATGGTATAAAGACCACATAAATATTTTTGGGTTTAAATTAGGTAAAGCCTTTAGTCTTTGCTGGCCATTTTTTGTTATGATTGTGGTTTTGTTCGATACACCATGCAATTTTTTTTCTTCATACTTAACTTGCTTTAGAACTATCCTTAACCAATTCCATAGCTTCTAAACTTTGAGACTCATATTTCTTTAACCATTCTTTTCTATTTTGCTTAGCCATAATCTACTAAATAAATACTTAGAAGAAATTTAGAACTACTTAATATTTTATTATATTCAAAATCTATAGCATTCAAACTTGAATTCAACATAATTTAAAAATCATATAATCAATATTGTCTCAATTGATTAAAACCTTTGTATCATATCACTTTGAATTTTTGAAATTATTAGATAAGATTTGGATGTTAATTAAAACAAAATGTTATCAATTTAGTTTGAAGATTTGAGAAATCCAATGATTTAATTATTTTAGTAAGACTATATAGATTTCCATTTTGAAGCAAGTTGATTTTGGAACCAATTTGAATTTTACTTACAAATGATATTGCGATAAATCTATGCATATGCTTTAGTTGATATAGTTATTAATAATCAAAGAAATTTGGTTTGATGAAAATTTTCTCTTATATTTAATTCTAATAAAAAAAGTTTATTAAATAATTGCTTTAAATGGAAATCTGATTTATTTATTTCATTGTATGAAACATATGAATATTTAGAACTATACGAGTTTTTATAGTTTTTATTCATAATAAAATTTAAGGAAAATTGCATAAGAAAAAATAATTCAATCTAATTCTTCCTTTTACAACATAATAAATCCTAGTTAATTTCAAAATAATATTCATGAGTAAGGATGTTAATGGATTGGATATAGATAGGGTAATTCATACTCACTCTATCTTATTTTAGGTGGGTTGAGCTTAAAATTTGGTTTAAGGCACATCCGTTGTTATCAAATTATTTTAAGAAAATAAAAAAGACATGCATTTTGTAAAAATTATTTTTTAAGAAGAAAATATGTAATGTATTTAGATATAATTGTATAGAATAAGATATTATATGTATTTTAATTAAAGAGAGTAATAATTTTGTTAAAAATTACTTCTTAAATGTTATATATAATTATATGTGATAATATGATATTTATATCTTTAATAAGTCTTAATTAGATGTTTGAAGCATGTTTGATATGGATACATGATTAATCTCTCCATTACTTACCTAGTTCATGTAAATTAGGCAAGTATGTGTGTGTAACGAAAACATAGAGAAAGTTTGCTATTTTTGCTTGACGCTTTACTCATTTAAAACTTTAAAGAGGTTATATATATATATATATATATATATATA
>CATIWR010559879.1:0-17254 GCA_949677035.1 Omphalea diandra | reverse complement strand
TATATATATATATATATATATATATATTGGAATGTAATTAACATATTTTGTATAAAGTAACTTCTCATAAAATATTATCTAATAAGTTTATAAATTTTTTCTATCATATCTTCATTACCATTTTAATTAAAATTTTATTTTTTACGATTTATATTTATCATTAAAAAATCATATTAAAATATTATAAATATTAATTATTAGTTATAATAATTGATTTTCCTGTGATAACAAGTTACAATAATTGGTGACCTATAATAGCAAGTTACTGCAGTTAGTTATACAATTTTATCCAAGCCACGTGTTATTTATTTTATTTATTGATTGGATAAAAAATCAAGACACTTACAAGTATATAGAATCTTTTACAACCCAAAATCTCCTTTTATTTAAAATCCAATGTCAAATTTTGATTTTTACTAATATAAATTTTTATCTAAATGCTAAAAAAAAAAAAAAATTTCATATGAGTATAAAAATATGCGCATAATTTCATATAATCGCAGCAAAGTTTAGAAGGGTAGAATTAAGGAGAAACTATGTTGTTTTGTTTTATTAATTTGCAAATATTGAGGAAAAATTATGTTTTTTTAGAAAATTTTCTTTCTCATTTTTTTCTTTTTTTCTTTCTTCGGGTCACTTACCCTTTTTTGAGATCAGTAATGTCCTTTTTTTACATTTTTTCTTTGCAATTAAAGATCAGTAATGTTCTTTTTTTTTGAGATCAGTAATGTTCTTTTTTTGCTTTCTTCGGGTCACTTACCCTTTTTTTTGAGATCAGTAATGTCCTTTTTTGAGATCAGTAATTGTTTATGTTTATTTTTCCACAGAGCCCATTTTTGATATCCTCAAAATTTGTGTGATCATATTATTAAGAGTTTATTATATATATATTAAAGTTCAAATGTATTTTTTTTCTTAAATTAAAGATTTATGTTATTACAAATGTAAAATCGATAGAAAATTCATAAATAATAATTTAAAAATTACAAAAAATTTATTACTTATTCACAATCAAAATTATTTAAGCAGCAAAAAAGAAAAAAAATTAATTTTGTAACTTAAATTTTTTAAGTTTTATAAAATAAATAGTGTTTTTTTAAAATATAATATCGTCTTTTAGTAGTCTTTAAACTGTCTTTAATAAATTTTTTATCAAATTTTCATTTGATTTATCAATGCTTTTAATGCAAGAAAATTAAAAATAATATACATAGCATTATGATCCTATTTCGTTGGAATTTATATTGAGACAATAGTCAAATTGTTTATTATTTTGTGATTCATGATATTACAAAGTACAATGTCTTTCTTTTGTAATACAATTTTAAATAATCTATTAATTTGATTATACGATTTTAGAAATACTATCATTATTTTATTTGTATATGTCTTAATAATATATTTCTTATGTTTTAAATGTGGTCTTTTATGTTTACAATATAATAATTGTTGAAGATGCATATAATTTTGTAGATATCTGATAGTTGTGTTTAGAAATTATTTAAGTATATTTTGAATGAAAAATTTATATAATATTAATTGCAATATGCAACTTTAAATTGTTATTGTGTTAGTGTATAATTTTATTAATATAATATGTAAAAGTTATTAAAAATATATGAAACTCTTTTTATAATACGTAGAGAGATGTACAGTTTATATATAAAACTTGATAATATTATATAAAATTCATGATAATATGTAATTTTATTATATGTTTATCAGTTATGTCTATAGATTATTTAGTTGAATTTTGAATATTTAGTTGAATTTTGAATTGAAAAAATTACATATTATTAATTGCAGTATGTAACTTAGATTATTTTCATATTAGTATGCAAGTTTATCAACAAAATATGTAAAAAATTATCAAGTATATGTAACTTTTTTATATTATGAAAAAAGATGTACAAATTACATATAAAATTTGATAACATTATAAAAAATTCATAACAATATGTAATTTGTTATATTTTTGCTAGTTATGTTTAGAGATGATAAAGTTATATTTTGAATTGAAAAAATTTACATATTATTAATTGCAATGTGTAACTTTAAATTATTTTTATATTAGTGTGTAATTTTATCAATACAATATGTAAAAGGTTATCAAAATATAAGTAACTTTTTTATATTATGCAACGAAATGTATAATTTACATATAAAACTTAATAATGTTATATAAAATCTATACCAATAAATAATTTTTTTTATATATTTACTAGTTATGTCTATAGATTATTTAGTTATATTTTGAATTGAAAAAATTATATATTATTGATTGCAATATATAACTTAAATTTTTTTATATCAATATGTAATTTTATTAATATAATATGTAAAAAGTTATCAAATATATATAACTTTTTTCTATTACATAAAAAGGCCTACAAGTTACACATAAAATTTGATAATGTTACATAAAATTCACAATATTATGTAATTTTTTTTTATGTTTTTGATAGTTAAATTTAAAGATTATTTAGTTATATTTTGAATGGAAAAAAATTTACACATTGTTAATTGCAATACATAACTTTAAATTATTTTTACATCAATATGTAATTTTATCAATATAACATATAAAAGTTATCAAAATATATGTAACTATTTTTATATTACGTAAAAAGATGTACAATTTACATATAAACTTGATAATGTTACATAAAATTTATTGTAGTATGTAATTGAGTCACTGGAACTAAAATACTTTAAGGCATTGTAGAAAATAGATTTTTTTTTTTTTTATATACCACTAGGCTAATTGGCCTAATTATAAAGATAAGTCCGATTTGAATAATCCTGATTAATATTTAAAATTTTAAAAACTAATAAGTAAACTAACAAAAAGTTTAGATTCTAGTGATCCTTTAGAAGTAATTTTATTTGAAAACCTTTACAATAAAATAAACTAACTCATCAATTATTTTTATATAAAAGAAATAATTAATATACTTCAACAAAAGAAAAAATAACTTTAGCAGGTAAGGTAGAGAAATTGGTGAATCTAAACTTGATGTAGTTGAGTGAGAGAGAACCTTTAAGAAGACAATAACTTCAAAAAGAAATACTAAAATTAAGGGAAAAAAATATAGTTCCTTATACGAACTTGGAGAAAATGAGAACTTAACCCAAAACCTAAAAAGTTTTTAGAGTTGGAACATGTATCCTTAATGCACATAAATGATAGAATGTTTAATAAGCATCTTGCAACAAAAAGGAATATTTACAAATCGAACTATTTTTATAAGACTAAAGAAAAATTCATAGATAGAAATAACTTTTTGAGGTGTGTCATTAGTTTGACAGTTTTTCTCAACTTTAATTATGAAAAGTATTCGTCTGAAAGGATAAATCAATGAATCACTATGATTGTATTTATAATTGAATTTGTTGTATCCAACACTCTTGAGAATGCCTAAAAAATTATATAAAACCATTTTGGTTGGACAACACTGAAAAATTTTAGGATTAACTAATAATTAATATATCCATAAAGAAACAAATTGATAAAGAAGTTATAACAAGTATTGGCTATAGTGATAGATACTTTAAAAGCCTAATCATCTTAGTCATTCTCAACTTTACTTATTTTTTCAATTTTATCCCCAACTTCAAAACGTATCAGATTGCTTAAATATAAATTTGATTTGTTTCGATTATATCCAAAATTTATGGAGTGCATTATATTCATCTAACTTTTATGATGAGTTTGTTATGTGTATCCTAGATTTATGCGTCCCTTAAAGTCATGTATTTTACATTTCTGGCATATGAATGCCTTAAATATGTTTCTTCATTGATTTTTTTTTGTCATTTGACTGAGGGTGTAAGTATTGGTATACTTTGCAATAGTAATAATGATTGTTTTGACCTTTAAGCTTTGATTTGTGTTCGAATTTCCAATGATGACTTGTTATACCACCGAGTCGAAACTAATTGGTATGATCTCCCCTTCTTATTTTTGATATGATCTTTGCATAAAGTTAAATGGAAGAAATGGTCTTGAATGGTTGACTGCATTTTTTTAGTTCATGAGATGCCTTGATGTGAATGACAGAGCTAGTAAGGAACTTACTTATTATGGACATATCTACATCAAAGCTAGTTGAGGCGTTTTAAAAAATAACACTTATTATTCGATAAAACTTGAAAATTTTAAGTTGCAAAACTAATTTTGTTGTTTCTCTATTGTTTTAATAACTTTGATTATGAATAAATACTATATTTTCTTTAATATTGTTTGTGAATTTTCTACCAACTTTACATTTGTAATAACATAAATTTTTAATGTAAGAAAAAATAAACATTTGAAAATTTAATATATAATAGATTCTTAATAATATAATCACACAAATTTTGAGGATATCAAAAATGTGTTATGTCGACAAATAAACAATAAACAAATTTATGTTAGATGTTTATTTATTGAAATTGCAAAGAAAAAATGTAAAAAAGGACATTACTGATATCAAAAAAAGGTAAATGACCTAAAGTAAGAAAAAAAGAAAATAATGAGAAAGGAATTTTCTAGAAAAAAAATATAATTTTTCCTTAATATTGCAAGTTAACAAAGTAAAATGACATAGTTTCTCCTTAATTGTACCCCCTTTTAAATTGTGCTGCCATTAATATGGATTATGCATGTATTTTTACTCTCATATTGAGTATTAATTTTTAGTGTTTAGATAATAATTTATATTAGTAAAAATTAAAATTAAATGTTCAATCTTAAATAATTTCACTTTTACCACTAAACTAAAATACTAATTTATATTAATGATAAAAAGTATTTGATTATTTTTCATTCTAATTGTTTTTATATATAGAAAGATACATAAAAAAAATAATTTTAAAAATTTGACTTTGAACAAGTCCTGACGTCTAACATTATGATATTAACATTAATGTTTTTGTTATCATTCTAAATTTTTTATCTCTTGAATTATATATTTTAAACAAGTAACATTTTATGGTTTAGAAAAGATAGGAGTTGGAAAAAAAATAGAGAAATTTATTCTTTTTTTTTTTTCTAAAAAGTTCAAAATAACTATTGGTAAAAGTTTTTAATTAAGAACCTAAAATGTTTAATAATTTTATCAGGATCCTAGAATTAAAAATAGAAATTTCAATTTGATTCATCTATATTCTTATAAACGTGAATGAATGAAATTTTAAGTGACAAACCTTTAATCTCTGAAATAATGTATAATGATGTTAAACACTATTTATTTGAAAAGAGATATGTAAATAAAAATATAGTCTATAGGAAAATTTCTATTATAAGAGGCTGAAAGATAAAGAGAAATTAGAATCAATCTTATTTTGAGATAATTTCTTGATCATCCAATGACCCAAGACTATATTTAAGTAATTGAAGGTTTAAATATATTAGAACATATTTGTCTCTCAGTTTATAGGCTTGTATATTTTGAACAGGAGGAAGCAATTAGTGAATTTTCTTGGATTTTAAATAAGATAAGAGATTTGAGTTATGAAAGAGATTATACAGTTGTAGGATAAACTTTTTTTTTTACTATTCATCTAACTGGCCTAATTTTGAAGATAAATATGATATAAACAGTTTTGATTAATTTTAGAATTTTAAAAATTAATAGGAAAACTTAATTTTAAAATTAATAGGTAAACTTAAGAAAAGTTCATGCTCTAATGATCCTTTAAAATTAACTTTATTCGAAAACCTTTACAATAACGTTAACCAACTCCCCATTCACTTTTATGTAAAAGAAATAGTAATGACTCATCAAAAGAAAAAATAACTTTAGCAAGTAAGGTAGAGAAACTGGTGAATCTGGGTTTGCTACAGTTGAGCAAGAGAGAACCTTCAAGAAGCCAATAACTTCAAAATGGCTCATCTTTAAAAGAGATATACTAAAATTAATAAAACAGACGATTCCTTATATGAACTTAGAGAAAATGAAAGCCAACTGGACTAATAATACCTTAACCTAAGACTTAAAAGTTTTTAGAATTGAAGCATGAATCCTTAATGCACCTTTTTATAGCAAAAACATGAATCCTCAATGCACCTTCTTATAGTGAAAAGGAATATCTACAAACCAAACTATCCTTATAGGGCTAGTGAAAAATTCATAGATAGAAATAATCCTTTGAGGTTTGTCATTAGCATGACAACTTTTCTCAAATTTTGATTATGAATAGTATGCATCTGAAAGGATAAATGAATGAATCATTATTATTAGATTTACAATCAAATTTGGTGTATCGAACACTCTTGAGAATGTCTACAAATTACACAAAACCACCATGGTCAGACAATGTTAAAAGAATTTTAGGATGAGGACATGTGTTATTAATATTTAAAGCTAAGAGGAGAAAAACTTATCTTATTTATAAGGTAAAATTCTATTCGGTATCCAGTTAGAAAATGATCTTACAAGCACTAGCTGTTTAACCTTTACTATATGTTTTAGTATTATATTTTTTTTGAGCTAGCAAATAATGCTAGAGATTCCAACATATATAATAATTCTATAAATAGTTCATCTTTAATTGAGTTAAAGGAGCATAAATAACATTAATACTTATTCTAAACTTTTCTTTATGAGTTTGTGCTACTATATATCTAATAAGTTCTCATTACAATCTAAAGTAAAAGGAATGTTACTATAAAACCTTAATATTGAGAAAAGTAAAAGGGCATCCATAACATAAAAGAACCTTCAACCATTTGCTAGTGTCAGTGACGAGCAAAGAGATAAGCTAAAATTATTGTAGAAATTTGATGCTTTCTAAAAATTTGTGTCGTCTTCTTCTCAAACTACTCCAATTATACCTTTAACAGTTATTGTTTCACCTTTACCCACTTTTAAAAGATTTTCATCCAGTAAAATAAACTACTTATATGAGCTAAGTTATATACTCGATTCCTAAAAAATACAAGATACAAATATTTCCTTCCTTAACTCATATGATGCTTTCCAAAAGAACAAAAGTTCATGGACTCATCTCATCGGAACTATGATCAAACAATCCCCCAAAGGCCATTAAAGAAAAAGATTTTCATCCAATAAAATAAACTACTTATATGAGCTAAGTTATATACCCGATTCCTAAAAAATACAAGATACAAATATTTCCTTCCTTAACTCATATGATGCTTTCCAAAAGAACAAAAGTTCATGGACTCATCCCATCGAAACTCTGATCAAACAATCCCCCAAAGGCCATTAAAGAATATGCCCAGTTTTCTACCTTTGAACAATGTTCTATTCAAACTACAGGCGAAGAACAATTTATTTGTTTGGAGATTCTCCTAGAATTTAGCATCAATGGATTTCTCAGTGTTATACTCACATCCATTTTGGTGTTAGAAGATTGGTGGTTCGTTATCACGGTAGGAAAGGATTATCTATTTTTGCATGAATTACTTTACTAGATAACAAGTATTTAGAATACCAGCATACTTGTATTGGAAATGTAGAAACTTCCTTGAATGTTAGATCTGTCATGTTCACTTTTTACCCTAATTTCAACCTATCTCTCAAGAATCCACATGTACTCATTATTTTAAAAGTATAAATACAAATCACTAGTACTTCTCAAGTTACTATAGCTACAACAACAACTCTTCATTATTAGATGATATATAGGATCCATAATGATGTTTTAGATCTCTCTCTCCCTCATGAAAATGATGTTTTGCTCATAGTTGTTGACACCTAGAATGCTCTTACATGTATCCATATTTCTAGACAAATTTTTAGGAATGAGCTTTTATAGTTCCTTTTGGAGACATAAATAACCAGCTATGAGAAAAGGCGTGGAAATATACAGTCTATCCAATTTACCAAGTCAGTTTACTATAGAAGAGCAGATGGGATTGTAGAAACAAGATTTCAAAAGTCCTTCTCATTTTCATCATCTAGTTCTTCTATTTTCTCTACTCAGTTCATGATGAGTTCTTATGAACTAGAGGAAGACGTGCATATCCTCTATTTTTTGGCAAATGGAGAACCTGCATATGCATTTGAAAGGGATGGACATAATTTCTTTGATACTTGCTATTGTGCAGACTGTTGTTATGATTTCGAAGATGAAGATGATCGATCAAGACGTTATAGAAAGAAAAAGAAAAAGAGGAGATGTTCTCAAACAGAATTCAAAAGAAGATATGAAGATGATGATCCATCTATTGGCCTACTTAGAGAACCTTCGGGCAAATATGATACTATGTACAATATGTCCAAGTTCAATTACTCCTTTACCACTAACAAAGCCTTCTCCACCATCACCTCCAACACCACCAAATCCTAAGCCTGAAATAAATAAACCCTTACCTTGCTATAAACAAGCCTTAAAATGGATAAAAAAGGAACCTTCTTCCTTTTTAACCATTTCAGTACCACTTCTTGATCCTCAACCTTTGCCACAAATATGCATGTACCAATAACCATTCGCAACTAAGTTTGATGAAGAATTCCCTCCTTTACTAGGCCAAATTAACCTTGATAGATAAATAAAAAGTATGGCAAATATTAAGAATTCAATAAGTATACATTGAAAAGGACAACCTTTGAACATCACTCCAGCTGAAGCCGTATTAAATTGATAGTCTAATAATACTTAAGCCCAAAATAAGAATCTTACAAGATAGAGCCGAAGGTAGATCAAGTCTCTATATAGGTGTAACAAATGGATCTCAGAGTCTCAAATCATTAAAAAGATGTATATGATTTGATGAATAAACTCCAAAGACAAATTGATGAAAGACATAGGGAGATTATGATGATGATTAATTAGAGGACGTAACCTAATGAAGCCGGTAAAAAGGAGTAAAAATTCATAAGCTAAAAAACCAACTGGCTAAAATTGAAAAGGATATCAAAAAACGATCAGCTCAGAAAACCTATCCTTTATGATTCCTTTGAAATACCATCACTTACCTTATATGTTTAAAAACCAACCATAATATACACTCCAACCATTGCAGAGCTTGAACACTTATGACTCTCTACTGGTCTTTTTCATAAGAAATTAAGATAAGGCAAGATTCATATGAACCCTGAACCAACTCATACTAAAACCTAAGACACCTTTATGTAATTCACATCCTCCACATAATCCATAAAAAACCCTTTGCAAAAAAAGATAAGCCACCAAAAGACTTAATGATGGACCCTATCACGTCCTACTTAGAAAATACTATAACCTTTATCTCACCCTTTTCAATGGTAAACTCTCACACTCAAAATGAATCCTCTGAACCATCATCATTTGAAAGGAAAGTGGCAACTCAATTTATGATTGACCCTTCTAGTCCTCAAGAATCAGCCAATAATCCTAGTTATATAGTTGATCCCCTAACTGAAGAGATGGATATAAGTACTACTTCGATTACTAGGAATTGCTCTCTTCCATCTAGCAGGCCTTGATTTACTTTGAATGACACTAGCCCTAAAAGTTATAGAGGAGTTTGTGACTAGATTGACGGGGAAAATGTAAGATTGTTATATGACTGTTGATGAGTTTTTTAAGTTATAACTTGTACAAAGTCGAGGAGCTTCAGAATTTAAGTTTTTATCTTGAGTTTGTTAGAAAGCCTCAAGATTATAACGATATTAATTGAAAGGAATTTTTCAATAATGAAGTGTTATTCATTGCTAAAAAGGGATCCAAATCTTCATTACCAGAGAATATTCGAAAAGGTATTATCAGTTAAGTGGATGAGCAAATCCAGACCTAAAGCAAGCCTCTATTACTTCCCTTCTTGAACTATTAGCTTCATCAATGCAATAACTTATCCAATAATAGGATAAATTAGTTAATGATTTGTCTTTTAGAAAAATGTCCCAACTTATGATATAAGGGCTAGAAAGGCTATGTAATCAAAGAAAGGTGATTATCCAAATGTTAAAGAGACAAAAAGACCATTTCTTAAAAAAGTCATGGAAGAGGCCATATTTACTTATCAAGTGCAATTGAGATTCAAAAGATTGTTATTATCCTTCTAAAAAGAAGAAACACTGTTTTAAGATGAAGGGGTCGAAGTGATCGTCCTCCAAGAAAAATGGTGATTTTTTAGAAAAAAGAAATATAAGAGAAAGAGGAAATTAGACAGGTGTTATCTATATGGCAAGAAAGGATATTTTGCAAAAAACTGTCCTAACAAATCTAAACAAGCAGCCAAGATGATACAACAAATCCAAATTTCTACAACAATGGATCTAGATGATGTAGATATATAATCTTTATTTTTTGTAGATGACGAATCTTCACTAGAGACTATATTTGCTGCCTAGGATTATTCATTCTCAAATGCAGAATCAGAGTTTGATGGACATTTTCACACAATAAATGCTTTACCAATATGCAATTCTATGGTTCCTCTCTTTAGTTATCCTATGGAAATTTCAAACCAGCTGGAGATTGAAGAAGCTCATCCAGTTCCATTGGTATTTGTTCATATCTTACTAAAGAAAATTTTAAAACCCATTAAGGCGATATCATTCATAGATATTGAAGCCCATTTATCAATACTGAATCCAAAGGTTCTTTCTTCAACATATTATAAGCCGCATAAAAAGTATTTCAGAGTTGTTAATGGAGAAGTTTTTCACACAAGCCTGATCACAGTAAAGCCTATTATTGTTCAATTCTTTCTTCGCTGTTAAATCCATACTAAGTTAGTTAACTTAACCCTTATTGATAAATACTTGGTTGTTAGATTTGACCTTTATTGGAAGCTTTCTAAGTTAAAAGTTCATCCAAACGGGCTTAAGTTCAAAACTATTTTTAATCCTACAACACTATTAATTCATTGGTCATGGCCTAAACACTTTTAGCCTAAATTTTCCTAGCTTTTTCTAATATCCAACAAGAACTTCAAACCTATTGCTGTTAACAACCATACAGAGTTCATTTTTAAACATCCAAGCTCATATTGGACCGACCTAGATTTCTTCATAGCTTTATCTTTTAAAATGAATGATGATATCAATCCAACAAAAACCATCCATCCATGAATGAGTCTTGAAGACCTAACCTTGGCCTATTAAGAATATTCTCAACTATTGGCCCAAGGAATTATTGAACCAATAAAATCAATGTGGGCTTGCCAAATCTTTTATGTGAATAAAAGATCAAAACAGATTTATGGGAAAAAATAGCTTATGATTGATTATCAGCCTTTAAATCATTTTTAAAGGATGATAAATTCCCTCTCTCCAAAATTTTCTCACTATTTGTTCATTTGTAGCAAGAAAAATATTTTTCAAAATTTGACCTTAAAGTAGGATTCTGGCAATTAGGAATCAAACTTGAAGATTGTCTTAAGATAGTTTTTTTACATTCCTAACCAACACCAGCATTATTAGTGGATGGTCATGCCATTGGGTCTTAAAGTAGCTCTATCATTATTCCAAAAAGTGATGATAAAGATATAAGAGTCCATCCTTCATAGTGCTCTGATCTACATCGATGATGTGTTACTCTTTTAAAACGATAAGGACTCCTATCAAATGATTTTATCTCAATTTATGGATCTAACGAAGAAATATGGTATGATGTGTTCTTCCACTAAAATGCAGATAACTAAAAAAGAGATAGAATTCCTTGGATTGATATTTAAGATGGTCAATATAAGTCGATACCACATATTAGGGCCAAACTTTTAAAGTTTCCAGACAATGATCTCAATCAAACGCCAATGCAATAATTTCTAGGAATTGCAAATTATTTAAGAGACTTTGTTCCCCACTTCACCAAAAAAGCAAATCCATTACAACAAATGTTGAAAAAGAATCCTTCAGAGTGAAATACCAGTTAGACAGAAGCTGCCAAAATATTTAAAGCAAAGATACAAAAACTTGCCACCACTGTAGATTCCTTCAACAGGAAAAAAAATACTACATAATGATGTGAGTGACCATTATTGGGTGTGATTCTCCTTGAAGAAAAAGACAACCAAAGGAGAATCTGTGCACATGCTAGTGGTAGATTCAAAGATTATGAGGTTCATTATCATTCAACTTTCAAAGAAATTTTAGCAGTAAAAAATGACATAAAAAAGTTTGAATTCTATTTAATTGGACATTAATTCACAATTCTTATGGACTCTTTGTCTTTTTCAAAGAATTCAATAGTAGAAATTTGCCACATCATTAAATACTTCGTTTGAAAGAATGGTTTAGCAAACTTAGCTTTAAAGTTGAATGTATAAAAGGGGATAAGAACCTAATCCTTATTTCCTATCTAGAGCTCAAACAATTTCCATAATCCCTTTAATTGCATGGCATCCTCAGCCTCATCTTCTACTCCGCCTCAACCATATTTAAAATATGGAGGACAGTCAGAGGTTCAGTTCTCCACCAGTTACACCAAGCTTTCTCACTTGGCCAAGGAATAAATGATGGATCATGGGTATGACCCGAAGAATTCCTCACTTTTTTATGGTATTTCTGTCACATATATACCATAGTTGTGAAAATTCATCATTATCACTTCTACTTTTATTTATAAAAAATTTGAAGAAAAATAAAGAAAAATCCTAATATACCTTCCTTGAATGGTTCTAGTTTTTAGACCAATAGATCTCCTCCTCTTATTATTGTTTTCATGTTTGTGGAGAAAATCAATATTCGCTCTATGATACCTTGGACCACTATGAATACTTAAGGGATTTTCAAAGATGTATGTGTGGGCAAAAAAAAAAAAAAAAAAAAAAGATATCTAAAGAGATATGACCATTTTTAGCAGAAGATGCTACTCGGGACTTTTTGTTAGCTGGATACCACCAAAGTCTTATGACAGACAAAAAAAAGTGGCTTGAGTCATCTATGCCCCACTGCTTCCAAAATGATTTGATTGCCAAAGATTACATACTTGATCCAGATTCCCAGGACTCATATGAGGTATATGATCACTATATGAGACATGAAGCAACGGAGCCCCTAAAAGGAAGTTCATTGACAGTGATGACTCAGACTTTTTGAACATGAGTATGTCTCCATCACATGAACCAATCCATAAGTGAAAGCCAATTGTGATATGTTTGTGTATTTACTTTGAGCATGTGAAAAATAATTGTGCTCACTTTACAAAGTGAGATACAATTGTAAGATAAACTTGTATGATGCGTGTGTTTGTTTCACTCCTTCTATATAAGAGTTCATTAGTTTGTATGAAGAGGTAGAAAACCCTTGCACAAACATTGCCTATTATCAATAACACCATGAGTTTCTAAAACACTATCTTGCCTAAAGCTTTACAATTACTGCTATTCAATCTTTTTATCTTAAGCTATCTTTTGATTCTAGTTTTTCCATGTATAGAGCACTATGAAGACTTAGACATAGTTGATGACTAAATGATGTCGTTGTTTGATTGCTATAGTCATAATTGTATTCTATGCATGTGCTAAATTGGTATATTTAGTCATTTTGCTAATAATAATTGACATAGAGGACTAGGGGATAAGAAATAAGTGCAACTTTAGGGCTGCAAAATCCTATATTTGCCTTGTATGAACTAAGAATTAATTAAATATTGACTACATAGACTAGGATCGAAAGATTGAAAATATCATTTAAAGAAGATACTAATCTTAAAAATTTTTTAAATTAGGAGAATAATTTTCATTACCTAAAAATGCTTGATACTTTTGTACATTATCTGATAAGAACTCTAAGCTAAAAACTAATTATTCTTATTGTTATTACTTTTATTTAGACTATATAGTAAGAAATGATACAATAATAAGGTTGTTAAATATTATGATTGATCATCTTAATTTTGAGATATTTTAAAAAGAGTTTTCTAAATACTTAAAAGAATTAATTTTGAGATAAAGTGAGTTTTGAGAATTATTTTGTTAAAAACAAATGATTTTTGGACTTTATTACTAGCACTCAATTTTAGAACAAATAAGAGACTATAAAATAATTCATTTTACTAACAAATCTTTGAGTAGCCTTGCTTTTGTGAGTGCAAACGCAGTTTAAGTGGTATCAAAATTAAGGAATAAATTGAGGTAAGTTAATTTTGAAATTTAAATTTTTTTTGAAATACTCTGTTTTAAAAAGTTGTCACATCATATTTTCACATTATTTAAAAAAATCATTTAATATTTTATCAATTCACTATTTGTAGTTTATTTTTTTATTTATACTCTCAACTATATTTAATAAAAAAATAAATATACTTTTTTAGTTTAATAATTAATGAGGATAAATTATAAAAATTGCTTATACATATTTTTAATTTAATAAAATGGACATATATTTTGGAATATTTCAAAAAGAAATAATTGATAATTTTTTGTGGCATAGGGAGTAGGGCTGAGCATTCGGTCGGTTCGGTTCAAACCAAACCAAAATTATGAAAACTGAATAGACCAAATTTAGTTTAAATTCAAACCGAACCGAATCGAAATTTAAGATAAATTGAAGTAAACCGAACTGAAAAAATCGGTTTGGTTTTCGGTTTTGGGCTCAATGGACTGTTGGGCTTTTTTTATTTTATATAAAATAATTTATTTTTTGTTTTTAAACTCAAATTAAAAAAATTAAAAAATTCTACAAATTCGGTTTATTCGGTTATCTCAATTTTAAACCGAACCGAAATTGAAAACTGAAATTTTCTATTTTTTTAAACCGAACTGAATCGAATTTACTTTAAAATCAAACCAAATAGATCGAATTCACTCTATTCGATTCGATTTTTCGATTTCGGTTCAATTTTGCTCGTTATCTCTAATAGGGAGTACTTGAAAAGGGAAGAATAAAAACAAAAATAGAAAAGATTTTTTTGAGTGAAAGTGAATTTTATTTTATTGGCCAATAAATTTTGTGGGCCAATAAATCCGTTCCGAACGAACTCCCATAATGATGATATCGACCACAGTCCCATTATCCCTGCTGCAGCGATAGCCAGGCAACAGAACCCCTGGCGCATCTATCACTCGCTCCCCTCCCTTTCCTATCTCCACAAGTGCCAAAAAAGAACAACCACCTCTGCTTTCATACGCCAGCGTTCGACACGTGTGGAGGCGGTTATGGACAGCCACATGCAGGCGCTGAAGCAAGGCGTTGCTGAACTGTATGACGAGTCGTCTGGTGTATGGGAAGATTTATGGGGAGAACACATGCACCACGGGTTCTACCATCCGTATTCTAATGTTTCGGGCTCCATTTCGTTTCATAAAGATGCCCAGATCAGAATGATAGAGGAGACCCTCCGTTACGGCGGCATTTCCGGTTTGTTTGTTTGCTTTTTTAATGTCTCTCCCTATCTCTTTCTAGCGTCTGTATTAAAGAATTATTTTATTTTATTACATCTGGAAATATTACATCATTTTTAAAATTAATTTAAAATTTAATGTAAAATAAAATAATAATCTTAATATAATATGAATTTTATATTAAAAAATAAACTTTAAGTTAAAAATATTTATTTTTACTTAACATATAAAATTTTAATATGAAAATTATGATAAAATTTTATAACCACAATATGTGCAACAAGCGGATTAAGAATTAATATATGAATATGGACAATATTTCGTATTACAATTATATAAAATAACGATAGAAAACTTTTTATGACCATGAATAAAAAGAGATATGGATAGTATTTCCCATTACAATTATATAAAGTACAGACACAAAACTTTTTATGACCATGAACATCGATAAAAATAGAAGAAGAAGAGATTAAAGATTCTTAGAGCTTATATAGATAATAAATATTTTTTATTATAATAAATGGATGTGAAGATACATTTTAAAAATCATTTATGAAAGAAATAGTTAGGCAGAATATTTCAAAAAAGAACAGATTAATTAATTAAGTATTATCTTAGCCTCTCAATTTAAGGAATAAATAGAAAAAAAAAAAAGGAAGAGGAAGAAGAAGAAGAAGAAGAGGTAGGGTAGTCCATCCTTGCTTTAATCAAGTTGTAATGATGCAAATTTGGACCTTTTGAGTTCATGGTCCCTTAATATAAGACCAATATAGGCACCATAAGTAGTAACCACAGAGCAGCGAGTGGTATGTGGAACTATTTACAAAACTGAAAATATGATTTATTAAAAAGTAAAAGAAAAGGGCATTTATGGTGTGGATGGAAACAGTGGTCCTGTCAATTTCTGAGTTAGCAATTTGGGCTTTTATGTTTCTTTCATTTACTGATAATCATTAACAGTTTTGGAAAAAAAAAAAAAAAAAGCAATTTTCTATTGCTTGTATTGGTCTTGGCTTTTCTCTTATATTTTGCTTTTCAAAATTTTGAATTTGCATTTTAGTTGAAGAATCATAAATACCAATATAATACTGTCAAATTTAATTACTATTTTCTTTTTCTAAAAAAAAAATTCAAATAATAAATACCAATATAATATTGTCTAATTTAATTGCTATTTTATTTTCTAAAAAATTCAAATTTTCATGTATTCAAATTTATATGGAGATCATATGGGTTTTTTATCAAATTGGTAGTTTCAAAATAAATATTTAAGGAAATGGATAGACTTCAAAATATTTATAGAATTAAGGTGTTTTTTTAATGTCCTAAATTCTAACCAGCGGACCAGAGAAAATTTCACTTTTCCTCATCTGGTCCACTGGTTCAAAATGTAGACAAGAAAAATAAAAAAGCAAGCTATAACTTGTTTTAAGCTACAGATTCTCCAAAATTATAATGCGATCCATTCTTTTTCTGTGTAATTATATTTTTTTCTTTTTTTCCAAAAATATTTTTTTCTAACTTTAATTAATTTTTTTTATATTATTTGAAAAAATTAAAAGATTATAAGAGAAAATAATAAATTATATTATATTATTTATTTTTTATTATGTTTTATTGTGAATGTTTACAGATAATTTATAATTAAGAAAGTTCAAATTTGGTAGTTACAATAAAATAATAATATAAAAGGTATGTGTTAGTGAGTGTAATTTATGGAAAGCAAATATTGAAGAAAACTATTATATATATGATTTATTTGAATTTATGATAAGTTGTTGACATTGATTTATAGAAAAAAAGAAAAAGTGAAACTCCAATAAATTATTTTTGTGGAATTAGGTGGAAGAAGTAGTGCTACTAAAAAATGTATAGGAGAAGTACTTAAAAATTTAATATGCATTAAACTAAATTTGGATAGATACTGTAATTAAATATCATTAGAAATAACAGTATTGTTAAAGTATTATTATTAGAGTTTATAAGTAAAAATTAATATATAAATTTTTAATAGAGCAAATAATTTTATTC
>CATIWR010559820.1:0-50146 GCA_949677035.1 Omphalea diandra | reverse complement strand
TATATATATATATATATATATATATATATATATATATATTATCGATTAATGTTTTTAAAAACTCAAAAATTTTTGAATATTTGCAATTGAATCTAAAATTTTAACATAGGTTGTTGTATCTCATTTTGACATTTTAGTTTTAACTCTACTTATGATCAAAATTAAGTGACTTAAATTTTTTTGGATTGAGTTTTTAACAAAGATTTTTTAAATTATTTTTTAAAGATTTTTTTAGACAATAGAGTGTTATTCGCAATGTAAAAAAAAAAAATCAAGAATATGACTTTTGACATTAATAATTATTACAAGCTAAAAAAATCAATTTTAATTTTAAGTAGAATTAAAATTAAATATACTAATTCAGAATATAACAACATATTTTAAAATTTTAGATACAACTGTAAACAGAGTTGAAACAAATTGAGTTCTTAAAATTTTCCAGGAAATGTGGGTAGACGGACAACTACTTGTCCACAATTTTCTATTACATGAATTCTGTTTCTTCCGCTCCACAAAAATGGTCAAAATATAAAATTCAGGCCCCCCTCGATTTCAGTCAAAGTCTGGGATTATTATTATTATTATTATTATCTTCTTTATGACAGTCAAAATGATCATTCCACGGACGACTGTTGTTTAAAGTAGACTTTGATCGCCATACTCACATGCCTAATGATGAAGTGTTATGTTTGATGATGGATGAAAGATAATTAATGGGCAGTATTGAATTCAATGCAGGGATTCAAGAAAGCATCCTCCAAGCTATGGGAATTCAAGCATGAGAAATTTCAAAAAGGCAGCAGGCACTTGCTAGTGGAGATTACCAGGAAGAAATGCGAGCCAAGTGTTTTTCCGGCATATCTCAAGTCTTCCAATGAAGAGAACCAGAGATCTGCCCTTGAGAAAAATAATCGTTTGGTATTGTTAGAGGAAAACAATAACCTTAAAAGAGAGAACTTGGAACTGCAAATGCAATTGGCCCAGTTCAAAGCACTAGAAATGAAGTTGTTGGATTACCTTACTCAATACATGGGGACCAAACATAACAAAATTAGGAAGCTGTGTTAGGGAGCTTGGAAATATTCCAGGAAAAAATAAAAAATAATTTGTTTTTACCTTTTGATTATATATTTTTCTTTTTTAGTTTATGAGATACTTAATGGGGGTATATACTTTTATCAGGAGACTATATACATCTGCTACTTTATGTTTATATTTAACTTGACAATTAATTAATTCGATTCCACCAACTAATTAAGTCCAGTTTATATGCTAGCATGAGTTCTATTTTGCATTATACTAATTTTTACACGTCAACAAAATGCATGCTTAGTCTAATCAGATCAATATAAATCTAATCATGATTAAAAATATTTATTTGTAGACTTAATTATTATTCAATTTTAAATCCAAATATAATCAAAATTAAATTAATTTAAAATTAACTGAAACTAAATTTGTGGTTCATGAGTTCAAATTGAAATTAAAATGTTAACTTATTTAATTTTGATTTAAATTTAAGATATATCATATGCCATTATATGGTGTCACATGCATATAGATTGTATCATTGATTGGAGTTATGCTTTTAATATTACAGGCTAAGGTTTGGTGTTCCACCTTGGGAGTTTACAAACATGATTAGTTAATTAGCTTGCACATAATAAACAAAATTGAAGGATCCAAATTAATATTATCTTGATTAATATGGGTCAGATCATTTTTTTTCATAAAATTTAGTTTGGCATCATAGGTCAAGTTCACTTGGTTTATTATAAACCTAGCTCAATCATGATTGAGCCAACAACTTAGTTTATTCTATATGAGTGACTCTTCAACTCATTCTTAATAATTTTTTCATAAATATTATCTCTCCATGAAGTGTCATATAAGTGGCAAAACAATATCCATTTAAGAAAGTATGCTAGTTATTGTCTCACTATTGTCTAAACAGTCTATCAAATTTCTATGTAAGGAGTCACAATAACATATTTCATTTATCTTGTCTTTTATTTTCAATCTCACTTCTAAATAGCAAAATTTAACTTAAGTATCAAAGTAAACATTCGACATAGAATCAGACTATTCAATCACCTTTTTCCTTTTTTTTTTTTTTATAGCCCAAGTCTATGAAGTCTATGATCTATTAGATCATACCATCATAATTAAAGTATAATTTGTGATTTAATGCCATATAAAAATTTTGAATTTATATATTAAGAGTTAAAGTTTTCAATAGATTAATTTAAAATATTGGATTTTTTATAAAATAATTAAAATTGTGGGTCATTCAGATAAAATTGATTTTATATTATTTTTTATACAAGATCAACAAATTTATTATGTATATATCTAACCTATATCACAATTGATTTACTTAGGCTAATTATTATATATGATTCAATTGTAGTTTAAATTAATGTTATATGTAAATCAATTGAACATCCACACTCACACACGATGCTAATTTGATTTCTAAATAAAACTTTATTTATTTAATTTTATATGATTTTAAATATTATTAATCATTAAATATATTATTATACAATATTTATTTTAAATTTAATAAATTAATAAATAATAATTATTTAATGTGTACATATTAATAGTTATTTTAAAATCATTTTTTTTTATAAATACACGTATAAAATGTGTTGACACATTTACATATTATCAATAAAATCTTTTTAGTTTATAGTGTTATATATAAGCGAAAAATTATAAATTAAAAAAATAAGAGAAAATATGAACAATATATGTTCACCTAAATTATATAAGATTATGTAATTATTTAAATATAGAAACATATTATTACAAACAGTAAATTTGTCGCAATTATGCAAACTATTGTTTAATTAAATAATGAAAACATAGAATAAATTCATCTATATATTTTATTCTCATGTGAGCTCCTAAAAATCACAATTAATATTATCATAAAACTTTCAATTTTCAACTCGCATTGCTAAAATTTAGAATAAGTTTAAAATTTCAAATTTCATAAAAAAGAAAAATCATAAATTTATTATTGTTAAAATGTTAATATAAAAATATTAATCTCTTTATGTGTATGGATTAGTAAATATGCACATAAGTAAATAATTAAAAAGTAAAAATTTCCATAAAAAAGAAGGAGAAAGTTGGTGAAAAACAATGACTTTTTAATGAATTCTTTCTTTGACATGGATTTTATGTCATTTCCTGTTCAAAGATTGTTTTAGACTAATAGCTTGCTTAGTTAATCTTATTACGTTAAGAGTACAAACATTTCTACTTTGGATATCTTATTTTGCTCTTAAAAAAATTCATAAACATTGAACATTCGAAATTAAAAGAGAATTATAATAAAAATTTAGTTTAGCGATACAGAAACTTTGCTATGAAAATGAAAGATTTTAAGTTCAAATATCAATTGAAGCTAAATTAATAAAATATAAAATAATTTATTTTAATAAAAAATAAGACTGATAATAAATAATAATTTTTTTTATCAAAACTAACAAATAATTATTCTCTCCGTCTCAAATTTTCAGTCTAAATTTTCTTTTTCATCTGTCTCAAAATATAGTTCACTTTTTTTTTTAGACTATAGTTAATTTACTAGTTATCTATTATATACTCTTACTTAATACATTATTATCAAAAATTTATAAATATCAAATATTTAATACACTTGTTGGAAAATTAAAAAAAATTTATTTTTAGTCAATAAACTTTAATAGATGAAAATTATTCGACACGTATTTTCAAAATGAATTTTTTCTAATAAAAAAATTGAAATCTTAATTTGTTAAATTCATTTATTTGATTTATATCAGCCAATTTTATAATATTAATTATTTTTAATTTTAAATTAAAAAATAATAATTTTAAAAATATTTATTATTATTATTTTAATATAAATGCGAAAATATATTTAAAAAATATATAAAATTAATCATTTTAATTATATTGCATACATTTTAATATGTGGGTAAAAAAAGGTAGACGGAGTATAATAGAACTTGTTGGATGTTAGATTTATGTCCAAAACCCATATCTAGCCATTAATTACCATCCGAAGCCCAATAAGCCACCTCAAAACCCCAATTGAGTTCTCTTAAACCCTACTGTCGATTAATCAAACTCAAGAAGAACAACTCTTAACATGAACTCGAAACTACTCTCCAAAATCCTAATTGAAAATCAAAATGCAACAACTAGTAGATTCTACTACACCAATAGGACTAAGAAGGTCACATTGTACTCCAAAATCAGTCCTTTAGGAAACCCTGCCACTAGCTTGGTGCCGGAGCTCGAAAATTGGGTCCAGAATGGTAACAAAGTACGAATTGCCGAGCTTCAACGCATTATTCGCGACCTGCGTAAGCGCAATCGGTTCAATCAAGCCCTTGAGGTTTGTAATTTTCTTGCTTATTTGGCGTTTTATGTTTTGGGTTCTGTTTGATAAAATGCGGTAAAAATTGCATCTTTGAGTCAAAAGTCTTTTTAAGCAAATATTAGAGTTACTGAATTTAGTCCTGTTATCAGTTAATCAACGAATAGAGGACTGAAGTTGTAGTCTTTGTAGAGATTTGTTGGTCAATTTTCATGTTGTCATCATGTTGTTGAAACGGGAGGAAGTAATGGTAAAATGGCATTGAAAATGGCATTTGCTGAACTCGATTGCTTAAATGTGTACAAGAAATGATGAAATGTTATACAGGTTTTAGTTGAAATTAAGGTCATGGTTAAGTGCTATTACCTCCTAATGTTTAATATTTCAGGTGTGCAGGTATCAGAGTGGATGAATAAAAAGGGGATTTGCATATTCTCACCAATTGAACATGCTGTTCAGTTGGATCTGATCGGTAGAGTACATGGATATGCTTCTGCTGAGAACTATTTCAGTAACTTAAGGGACCATGATAAAACTCATAAGACGTATGGTGCGCTTCTGAATTGTTATGTTAGGCAGCGTCAAACTGATAAGTCAATCTCCCATTTTGAGAAAATGAAGGAAATGGGTTTTGCCTCATCCTCGCTTGCTTACAATGACATAATGTGTCTCTACACAAATGTTGGGCAGTATGAGAAGGTTCCCCATGTACTAACTGAGATGAAGGAAAACAAGGTGTCTCCGGACAACTTCAGCTACCGAATCTGCATCAATTCTTATGGTGTGAGATCTGACCTTGGGGGGATGGAGAAAATTTTGAATGAGATGGAATGCCAACTGGGCATTGCCACCATGGACTGGAGCACATATGCTGTTGTTGCGAATTTCTATATAAAAGCTGGCCTTGCTGATAAGGCAATCAGTGCCCTGAAAAAAGCAGAAGAAAAGATAGATAACAAGGATGGGACTGGCTATAACCATCTGATATCACTCTATGCAACTTTAGGGAATAAAGCTGAAGTCATGAGATTATGGTATCTGGAGAAAAGTGCATGTAAGAGGGTCATAAACCGAGATTTTATCACCACGTTGGAATCTTTGGTGAGGCTTGGTGATCTTGAAGAAGCTGAGGAAGTGCTGAAAGATTGGGAATCATCTGGCAACTTTTATGATGTTCGAATACCAAACATTGTTGTTATTGGGTATTGCAGAAAGGGATTATATGAGAAAGCAGAAGCATTGCTTGAAGAATTGATAGAGAAAGGAAAGGCAACCACCCCAAACAGTTGGGCTGTCATTGCTGCAGGATACATTGAAGAAGGTAAGGTCGTAAAAGCTTTTGAATGTATGAAGGCTGCCCTCTCTCTATGTGTAGAGAACAAGGGATGGAAGCCAAACTCCCGAGTGATCTCGGGCATTTTGAGTTGGCTTGGTGATGAAGGTAGTGCTGAAGAGGTAGAAGCTTTTGTGGCTTCTTTGAGTGCTGCCATTCCAAAAAACAGAGAGATTTGTCATGCCTTGTTGAAGGCAAATATAAGAAGTGGCAAAGATATTTGTGGAGTTCTGAACCAAATGAAAACTGATAAAATAGATGGAGATGAAGAAACAGAGAAAATACTTGGCATGAGGCTGAAGTAAATTTTATGTGATTTTATTGTTAAACGAATCATGCGATTGTAGTCCTCCAATTTGTTTTTCGAATGAATATAGAAATTAGGAATTACAATTTTGCTAAGATGATTTTCTCATGTGTTATTGATACAAGCTGTTACTACTTACTATATGTTCAGCAGATGCCAAACCTAATTTTAGCCATTATAATGTGGTGATGAATATACTGTCTTCAGAACGTAAATCAATCCAGCAAGAGTGGGTTGATTTAGAATTTGCATTTGCAGTTGCTGAACGGAACCCTGTTCATTGTAAAATAAAAAGCCGATGCATCCTTTGGATTTTCTACCTCTTCTAATGGGCTGCTGGGGGTAGCTCTCTGATGTTCTTTTTGACTTTGTAATTATCAGATTTAGTATCTTTTGTTCTTGTTTTTATGATTTCTTTGGTGTTGTTGGGAATTTTGCAGTATACATGTGTTTTGGCGCTGTTCACGATGGTCTTTATGACCGGAGCTCTCACAATTCTTTGATTTGATCTATGTAATGATTCAGATGATTTTGTGTTAATCTCATTATGAAAGATAACCACAAGTCTACTTAGCTTTCTGAAAATACTGTTGCTGCTTTGTCATAAACTTATCTGAAGAGCAAAGAACTTACGATGGATTTATGTTTTCACTGGATTTTCATAAACTTATCTGAAGAGCAAAGAACTTACGATGGATTTATGTTTTCACTGGATTTTCTCATTCTTGTTCTAGTGGTTTCTCAACCTGCCAAAATGACGGATGTTCTTTAAAATTGGTACTCTTCTGCTTATCGATGTCTTCCAGCACTGTCAATCTTGTAGTTCAACGTACCGAATTTTAATTTATCTTTTGGTTTGATTATGTAATCATGTACTCGGGTTAGCGACGAAAAGTGTTCTGTTCCGTTCTCTTACACCAATCTGTTTTCAATCCATATTTGCTATTTGCCTTAGTCCAAAAGGTTTTACTAATTTACAGGGTCGTTCCCACTATTCGCTAAGAATAATAAAAACATCACTTCCATTTGAAGCCATTTTGGATCCTAAATGATGAAAATAATTAACATGAGCAGCAGGGATTTACAACGTTGCAATCAGCCAGGTGGTTAATCATCCACGCGTGGTTGGCTTTGATGCATTCCACAAAATACATGCTATCACAACAACTAAATAGCTACAAGCCTACAACATAATGATAGGAACAAACGATATCAAACAAGTTGCAATAGATACTAATGGCACAAGCGAATACTGAAAAAGGGTAAATGACAATTGAAACCTTACAAACTTTCGTACAGACAATCATTCAAACAGTGCAACCGCAGAAAAGCTTCACATTATAGCTGACCCTTACTCCAGCCACAAGGCAAGAAAATAGCAACATGATAGCTTAGATTTGACACAAAAATGCACAGTTGTAAACAATAAATACCAGAAACCATATCAAGGCATCAGATCATCTATAAGACAGTTTATCACTCAAAATTTAGTTGCATATGACATCCATAGACACCAGTGACATGACGAAAAGTGTAGCTTAGTCTGGCATTATTTGACGGAACCATGTCAACCTACTCAGACAGGGTCGATTTCAGCTCTCCATTGTTTTGCAGCTCCATTACAATATCACAACCTCCTATGAGCTCACCTTTGTAATAAAGTTGCGGAAATGTTGGCCAGTTAAAGAAGACCGTCAATCCCTGCCTACTTCTTCATTGGACAAAATGTCAAAGGACCCAAAACTTATTCCCTCCTCTCTGAGTGCCTTTACAACTTTGGAACTAAAACCACATCTGGGAGCATCTGGAGTGCCTTTCATGAAGAGCATCACTGGTGATGAAGCAATCAAGCTCCTTAAATGATTTTCAAGAGTCTCTTTTGGAACCCTTTTAAGTTAGCTAAAATGGTTCCATCACCAACTTGGTTTCACCTATTACAAAAATTAAATCCCACAAATACACATTAAATGAATAAGAATAATGCTGCCAGACATCTTTATCAGTATAACTGTGCAACAAATTATTTCATCAGCAATACTTCTATATGCAACTTGTTACTGTGTGCACCATTTTATCCGCATATTAGACTGAGCATATAGCCTCATAATTCTTAAAAGCAAAAACGATTCCATGACAATGAAAAATTGTATCTCATACCCAGTGGACCTAGATAGTTCATAGTGAAGAAATAACACTAAGATTCCCTCTACAACGTACAATCATACTACCATGATCCACCTCAAGCTAGCTAACTTATCAATAGTCCAGAAAATTTTCATAATAGTATCTCATTCACACACTTGCTGTCAATAAATTTTACAAAATGCAAATTCAATCATTTCACCATTATGGCCCTACCACTTTGTGGTTCGCAATTAACCTTTAGCCAATACTGGTACTCCAGAAAAAAAAAATCTTTACGATGAACATCCTAAATTTAAAATTTTAATCTCTAGATAAACTTAAATTCAAAGTTATTGAAGTAAAAATCAATATCAAGCAGCAAACTTTCAAAGCTGCACACAGTAACCCAAAAATCAAAATTTGAAATTGGCAAAAGAAGTAACAATCAAATTTATCAATAATACAGAGAGAGAGAAAGAGAAACCCAAACCTTAAAGAAAACAAAGAAAGGCACAGCAGAAACAGCATATTCCTCAGATATCTCAGGGTGCTCCTCAGCTTCAACCTAAAAATACAAGCAGTGGAAAATTAATAGAAAAACAAAGAACATATATTTATTGATATACATGGAGAGAGAGAACCCTGAGGAAGTGAGCAGTAGGGAAATCGGTGGACAGATGGGAGAAGACTTGGTCCATGTGCTTTGAGGCGTTGCACCATGACGCCCCGAAGGGCAGGATTACCACTGCGCCCAGAAGTGCTTCGACCGCACGTCCTTCACCGCCCCGCCCATTTTATTATTATTATTATTATTATTCTTCCCTTCTCTTTGTTTCGAGCCCTTCTTGCAGATATCAGATTACTGTTTCCGCTTTATCAAAAACAAGCCTAGAAACTATAAATTACTACAAACTGTACCTTTTGTTGACGAATCTGCACTACAACAATCTGTCACCGTCCATTAGTGATGCCTTAGTGGTTCCCACCAAGGTGAAGATTGAAACGTGGCTTCTGTTGATTGGATAGCTTTTAGGTGGGTTTGTTATTGAAAATGATGACATTAGCCCATCAGCCTGATGCCATGCTATTTGACACTCATTTTTGTCTCTCATATGCAACTGCAGCAAATGACATTGATTCAATATAATGATGTTCGTTTTTATGTTTTGATAATAATTATTCCCATTCCCCTATCTAGTCTTTTAACGGACAACATATATGATCAATATTTTGGTGTTTTTCTATAAGCGCTTACACACACACACACACACACACACATATATATATATATATATATTCCACTGCTTGTATTATATATGTACAGGAGACAAGAATTTACTCATTAGTTTATTTCTCATGCAACGAGATAAAATTAATGACCACGGATGCAATAGAGAGTGCCTTTTACCAAGCAAAATTCAGACCAAAAAACAATGCCTTGGGCTTTTCTATTGCCACTCTAGAGAGCTTCAACCAACAGAAAGAAGCACAAATTTACTAGTTCTCGTATCATGTGAAATGCAAGTTATAAAACACCACGTCCAAAAGCAAATGTATCATGCTCCTGCATTGCATCCTTTCCCATTTAATGCCAAACTCACAACTTGCAGTTCATTCAAGATGAATAATTTTGAGAAACCAATAAGCTCACAAGCTGCGTACTATCTCTTGGCAAAACTCAAACATTTTGGATTGATGTTATCCAACTGAATCAATATCGTTCCAGCATTTCCTCCTTCCGTCCACTTAATTGATTCCTTCTCTAACAGCTTCATGACCTATGCGAAAACACAAAATTTTTAGTGCAACAAGGATTTCGATCAAAAGAAATTTTTAAGCACTAAGGAATCCACATTTAGATCTACTTACTGAACATATCTTACGAGAGCTGTCAAAAAAAAAAAAAAAGAACAAGTCGTTTCATGACAACATTAAAGTTGTTTCAGTTTACACCAAGCAATACTTCATGACATTGATTCCATTTGTCCTTTATCCTTAAACCAAAATTTTCCTCTGTTTGTTGAAGAACCACAGGTAGAAGTAGAATCACTGTTACAAGTAAACTAAACCATACATTGACCATAATGCTTGAGATTGGTTTAAAAGGTGGAGAACTTTCCAGTGACAAGAGGGGTAAAACTACAATTACAGATATTTGATTCAATCTCTCAGACTGAAACATAAAATCCATATAAAAGAGAACTGAAAATATCTCAGTAATATATCAGTCTATTTACACAAGATTAAATCAATTAGGTAAACTTACCCATCTTCTACGAGCCCCTTTCGAGGTATCTACCTCATTTGTTTCAATGATGATATTCAGGTACCTAATTGCTGATACAAAAAATGAAAGATCAACTTTTTGGTTTTTAACATGATACCAAAGTTTAAATAACAGAAAATGTTCACCTACATGAGATGCCAGAAAGCGAAGAAAGATGACACTGCAAAAGACGCACTGCCCCCTTGGGACCATGGTCATGCAGGTCAAGTGTTACTTCATCTTTTGTGTTTGCATTTCTGAAGGAATAAAGAAAGAAGACAAATATCAATTGAAGAAAACAAAGGAATAGAATTTAAGAAGAGAGGAACCGAACACGGATTAAACACCAATCATCACTCACTTGATTTCAAAAATCTTCTGACTGGATTCTTTATCTGCCTTGCGAGCCTTTTCATGGAAAAAATGACCCTACAATACCAATGGCATTTAAAGCTAAAAACATCAAACCATCCAACAAGGACCTCTGGAACTAGGCATTGATCTATATACGGTCCCTTCTAAGGTTCATATTTTAAAGGTCAATCAAATTATATTTCTTTTTTTTCCATAGAATTATTCTATACAGCTTTACAAGTCAGCAAACAAAATTTGGGTTTCAATTTGTGGTTTGCTCACTTAGTTAACTAAGAAAGATAACTCAACCTTATTTATATTTCAAATGCCTATCACATTGTCAAAGAAAAAAATATACATGATAATTATCAGTAGAAGAAATTATTAATACTGGTATACTACTGTCTGATAAGCCTTACCTGATCCATAAGTTTGTTAGCTCGATCAAAATCTCCCTTGGAAAATGCATTGACAGCCTGAAAAGGAGGAAACATGCTCGGACTTATTTCATCATATCCAGATAAAAATCCAAGAGACTTATTGCATATAGCATATCATACATGTAAAAACAAGAGTGAGCAAGCAAGATCCAGCAGGCCCTTAACTATTTAAATTTCATATATTTAAACCTGTCAGTAAGGTTAATAAATAATATGTAATAATCAGTACCAAAATAACAATTCACTTAATCAAATAGTAGGGATACCAATTACCAAGTGCTAGATGTAAATGGCCTTACTACTATAAAAGGATAATAATGGGACTAGCAACTTACAGCCTTGTAATATTCCTTCATTGTGACCCGATACTCCTTAACAGCTCTACGGAGCTGCTGGTAACTATCCTCTTCATCATCCTCTGCAACTGACAACATGATAGTACTATTTTATCCCAAATGTGAACAAGAGGAAAACATGCTCTCACTCAAATTTTATTCAAGCATCCCATGAAGTTAAGTTTATGCATGAAAAGTAAAACTCAATCAAGTTAGAGCTTCTTGCAACATAAACCATGAAACTAAAATTGTTTTAAACTTGCTGTTTACAGAGCTTCTTGCTGGCAGCATCAAAGTTCCGTATGAAATGCTTGGTTAACAATGATTCTCATAAACATGGAAGAAAACATGTACCTTTGTCATTATCTAGCTTTGAATCAACTGAATCAGCATTGCGTTCTAAGGTAAAGTCTATTGGAGGCTCAGTCACAAGTTCTCCAAATACTGCAGACCTCCTTGCTTCCCTAGCTGCTCTTCTAGCCAACCCCTCAGATTTGTCAGAATTAAGCAATGCAGTCAATATTCCCTTCTGGAGATCATCTCTCCCCATTTGTTTAGGGAATCCTTCCCCATTTATATTTGAAATTCCATTTGCATCACTGAATATATAAAAGCAACAAAGGGGTTCATTATGATCTCAGAAGAATCACAAGGATAAACTAATTCTCTCCTCCTTCATAAGAAAAACTGGTTAATGGTAGAAATTGTATTGACAACCACCTTCGGGGAAAATATAATGTATTTAACTTGCTAGAAATGAATAAAATGCATACCCCCCACAGGAACTCTTTGGTGGCACTTTCATTTGACATGAAGCTACTTCAGAATTTGAATGCACATCCAAAATCTGTAAACGATCATTTAATAAGAAAAAATGAATATATTAAGCAGTCCAATATTGCCCTAATATGTAGGTGGATATCATAGGAAGAAAACCTAATAGCCAGAATGAGGTTGTTATTGTATGAGAAAGCTAGTTCCACTTAAGACATCCATATCTCAATCGAATTAATTTTGTAATATGTGGAGATGACAGTTGAAAAAGAAAGAAGCTCATAAGCATAATAACTGTGATTCTCTCACATTTAAATTACATGCAAAACTGTAAACAAGTTTAAGACAATGTGCAATACTAGCAAGCAGACAAAGAAGAACAAGGGGAAACTTCTGTACTGCCGGGGACAAATCGCTCAACATGATAAATCTATGCATACAAAAAAGTCTCACACTCTACCTCAGGAGCTCAAAAAGAAAGAATGAATGGAAACCAGTAAATCCTCATCATTTCTCAAATATCTAAAATTTCAGAGATGTGGCAGTTGCTCACCTTATAGTCAGGGTAATATCAATGATAATTGATTCTCCTTCCGTAAAATACAAATTAAACTTTCCTTCCTTTTGGCCTTTAATAAATATGATTACTTTACAGCCCCTTCAGCATAATCCAACCAATGAGTTGCATTCTTAAACTTTGGGAGTTCTACTAACCTTTTCAGTGGACTTATCAAGGCCTTTTTTCTCTTCGTCCAAAGTCACTGCTGAACCATCAAGTAGTTTCTCCATGCTCTGAATGGCCCAAAAAGTGACCAAAAGAGTTAGTACTGCAACTGGCTAAATGCAATTTCAATGGTTAAAGCATGAAGTATCTTCACAAGTTAAGTACATTAACCTTAATGTATACATGCATATCCATGTTCATCAAAGATGTTCAAGCATTGCTACATTTGAGTTAAAAAAAAATAAAGCATAAAAGTTGCTTATTCAAATAAGTATAGCAACAAAAAAGGAACTCAACAGATTGAGCAAAATTATTACCCCGACTGCTTTTATTATTATTATTTTTTACAGATGACGAAAAACCCAAGTTTTGTTAATAATATATGGTCACAAACTAGGTTTATAAATCAGTGTGCCACACAAAAGGAATAGATGAAAGAAACTTTCATTTGATCTAATCGCATTTTATTTCGGTGTGTTTAGTACATTCTTAAGATTCTATTATCTTAAATGTAGGATACTATCACATGATTTGGTACATCCATCAAATCCTTATAAATCAAAGAAGTGAACCCAATTCAAACACTTTCTTTGGTCCCTTTATTGGAATGAAATAATTATTAACCTCTCGAAAGCTGGTATAATAAAAGCTATTTAATTACCAACTCGAACAAGAAAAAAGTAGTGCATAAATTGTATGAAAGAAATCAGAAAAAGCATTGAAGAATCTATAGGAGAGATAATTTCCTATAAAAATCTCAGTAAAATCTAAAAGAACCAAATGCATGAAAACTGACATTTAAAACAACTTAGACATAGCATCTAAAATAAAGCCAACTAAATCAAAATATAAGAAGAGATGTCAATATTACACAATAGGTATAGCCTTGACTCAAGATCTCAAAATATCTCCAACAAGAAAAATGGTCTGTAAAATAACTGTAAAAGTCAAAATTGCCCAAACTTAACATGCAAGGGCAGCTCAGGAAGAATCCTGCTATGAAAAGCAGGCAACAGAAAGAGCAAAGATAATCAAGGGTACAATCTATCAAGAAACCCCCCCTGATTTTGAAAGAACATACTGACAACATTCAAGCAGTTGGTTCAGGTGGTAGATAAGGAAGCAGCTATGGCAGCATTTTTTTTTTAATTATGATAAATTAGAAAAGGGAGTTTTTTTTCCTATTTGTTTTCTAACAATTTTTGCATGTCATAAGGGTTCTTGAAGTTACAGAACTTCTATAACACAGAGAGACATGTGGCTATCACAGAGTATCAAAAAGAAACAGGACAAAATAATCGAAAGACTGAGGCATTCAAACAGATCAAGAAGGAAAGATCATATTATATAACAAGGATGTAATCACAAATTTTATCACATTAATGCCTGGGCGTTATAGCTGGTGACTCTAACTACACTTGTTTCCCAAGGACTTCAGGTCATGTAGCCTTTTAGTCTTTTTAGTTAATTAATCCGTAAGGCTGAATCGTTGAAACATCAAGAAAACTATCTTATTCCAATCCTATGAGAGAATAAAAGACAACAATAATTTATGGGGCTTATATATTTAACATCAACATGTACTGTAAGTAACCTTTTACTTTGACAAAATTAATGATATGATTGCACAAGAAATGGGCATTTGTCTTTAAATGAAAACAAACCTTGATCATAAAAAGTATACTATGCGTACCTTTTGCATGTCATATTCACATTTTTCTGCAGATTCAAAATAGAACTTGATCAGAAGTCTCACAAAATACTGCATTCATTTCCAGCAACATGACATAATTCAAATAAAAGACATTAACAATATGCAGCCCCATCCCCCCTAACTTTCTCAAAACAAAAAATAAATACCAAGTGCTTGTTGAATCTCATTTCTTTCCAGCTGAAAGCCATCTCCTAGCATTCTGAAGAGAAAATCTTCAATATCCTTACGATCACTGTTTGATGGGTTAAGTTTAGTTCCCTCTCCCCATATTCCAGACATCGGCAACTCTTTTGCATCCAATTTTATTGGTTTGGTTCCTTTACTAGCACCATTGGCTATTGGCATAAAATTAACATAATCTTTGCCAAGAATGCTTGAAATAGTGCCCCCTGAAACTGGACGCCACTTTTGCTTTGAAGCTCTGAACTTTCCATTGGAGAGACATGATTTCTCATAAATATGGCTGGAGAATGATCTGGAAGATTCCGTGTTTCTTGCTTCTCCGTTGGATGCAACTGCTGGAGAGGTAGAGACGCTTCCTTCCATGTCATTCAAAATTTCACAAGCCAAATCTGCATTTCGATCTGCCTTGTAATAAGCAGATGTTACATCTTGAAGAGAAAACGAAGAGCTAAATGCCTCACATTTTGTGCTCAAAGGAGATGAATCCATTCAAATATCTTTTGAAACTGAAGAAGTCAAAAAAAAAGAAAAGAGGTTAAGTACGCACTTAAGGATTCATAGTTCGAAGGAAGGAAGACATCACTATAATTTCAAACTAACTACTGCAGAAGAAGCAATGGACGATAGTTAGCAAAACAAATTTTTTAACCAATAAAGAAGAGTAAAATGTCCAATTTGCTTAATACAGAGGCAGATTCATACAGATGCTGCATCAAGGCAAGTTCAACCCACAAATACACATCAATTTTCTTGCTCTAAGTGTACAATTGATATGAATGATTATAGGACATCAAATTCATATCTGCTACAACTCAACTAAAAAGAGTTAAAGCTGCTGAAATTATGAAAGCTGATACACACACACACACACGTGAGAAAGAGAGATGGTTCTGTGCGATGTAACTCATTCTGGTAATAAAATAAAGAAAAATCCTGTCAACGCAACAATCTACCAAGAACAACCCAAAAACTAATGCGCCACTAATTAATAAGACTATCAAAAGTAAGAGAAGAACCAAAAGAAATGAAGAGAAACCCAACCCAGAAAGTAAAAGCAATTAACTCAGTAAATGCAATTATCTTTAACCAAACAAATGAAATGGCTTGCACCTGAGGCAATCTTAGAAATGCAAACGACATTTAAAAAAAAAACCTTCATTTCCTCTTTTCTTTTCTCAAATGGCTCATTAATGATTTGACCCTCTTAACCCAACCAGCAACTATATAATCCCAAAGGCACAACAACTACAATCCCGAGCTAATAAAAATCCAATTTCAATCAAAATTTGGAAAAAAAAAAAAAAAAACCCGGATATCAACGATCAAGATTGATTTTTTATTTTGAAATCCATACAAATAAACAAGCCAGCAAATTACAAAAACCAAACATCAAAACTTGAAACAAAATAGAAGAAAGCAGTCCAAGGAAAGCACGATTAAACTCCGCAATTGCCGCAATCGGTTCCAATTATACCCATAAAACCCAATAATATGGAGAAAATTTAAGAAACTTACAAGAGAAATTGAGATGTGGAGGAGAGACAGATTGGATGCGCTGCGTTTTGTGGTAAGAGAATTGAGTGATTATTATAGAAATAATAGTAAAGAAATGGTAAGTGGACGAGCAGTGAAAGTGGTTGTGTTGCTGAGTTCAAAAACAAAAGTTGTATAAGGATACCAGAGCCTTTTGGCGCTCATAAAATACACAGTCGGATTTGATACTCTTCCTAACGCGTTTTCTTTTATTAGATTATATAATATTGGCTTCCTTTGCAAGTTCTTGGTGGCCCGTCTTTCTCTACTTTTGGCGCATTGCTAATCAAGTACTGTACTGACAAAACCCTGGTCGCGAAGTTGTTGATTCTTCCCAATTCTGTAATTTCACATAGATTTTTCCTTTTCAAAAATGATTAGTGAAATTTAGAATTTTTTTTATTATGCTTATGGGATGATTATCAAGTTAAAAAATTGAATTAAATCAGTACTAAAAAAAATTAACATGAAAAAATGAGCATGAAATGAAATTTTTATGCTATTCTTGAGATGGGAAATTTTTCTGTTGTTGGGTAAGAGACTGAAAGGACCAAGAAGCTTGAATGTAATTTCTTGGTCAGCAAGTTTGCATATTTGTGGCCTATGGTCACAATCAAAATTTGCCTTTGTGTTCGTTCTTGGAAAATGAAGTATAACAGATTTTAATCGTATAAAGGTCAGCCAACTAGACTCTTCCAATAAATAATTAAGAAATCATCGTATGTGATTGGATTGAATTTTAGCAACTTTTTTTTTTTACTAAATTTCCTTTAAAATGTCGTATAACATTTTTGTGAATCATTGCATATGTTACCTATTTTGATTAATGTCAGTTTTTGCATGATTCTGAAAATATTCATTTATTCTTCTAGCCTTTTCTTTTTCTTTTGTTGCTGATCAGTCTGGGACCATAGCATATGATGATGGAATGGAACATGAGCTGGATGGCCAAGTATTGCATGCTCCTAACTTAAGCTGCAAGATGACAGGACAATCATAGATGAGGCATTCCTTGGTCATTAAGCCATATTTCTGGACTGAAGTATAGTTCCATAATAAAGTCCATTACTTCAATAAAAACCATATAATTTCTGTGTCCTCAAACATTATTAGTAGTAAATCCATAGCCACTCTGCCTTTTTTTCACATTCATAAAAGGCTTAAAAGCCTAATATAATGTAAGGAATCATGATTTATCCCGATGACAAAAGGTCACGTGTATAAAACAGGGAAACCAACCCAGATACAAGTGTGCGCAACAAGCCCAAAACAAGAAATAACATGCGACGCATGCATAAGTATACAACTATCCCTCTAGGGGACATAACCATGGGCCAATTATAGGACAACTGAACTACGTTGGGCTTCACCAATTCAAAGTCTGAACCCAAAAGCAAAAAGGTTAAACTACAAAATGGGGATTGAGAGCCGAGTTTTGATATGATACTATGGCATAGTCAATGGCCAGTTTTGTTTTACTTGTTTATGGGACGGTGTTGCTACTTTACCACTCACTAATGCACAATTGCCATTAAATCGCTATCCTATGTATATATGGACAGAATTAGTTGGCTCAGTACACTAGCAACAAACAAGCAGTACATCAATATATAAGTACACTAGGAAAAAAGCAGTACATAAATATATAAATAACTTCAATCAAATTGGCCTATTAATTGACATAAATAAATCAACAATACATCAATCATGTCTCGTGTGTGTCAAGCACATAAACAGCCGCTCATACTATTGCATTAACAGCACGTCACAACTTCTGAGCTCATGCCAAAACCATGACTTGCAAAGACCTAAATGTATGAGATTAATTCATTTAATATGTAGCTTATTCGCGACACAGTAATAAGTCGTGACCAGGGGTAATATTTAGGTTACATTAAAAATCACTAAGGCCATCCTAACATGGCAAAAAAATGGGTATATCTAGCTTTCTTTGTTTCATTAACCTTACGAGTTTGTTCAGCTCGTAGAAATATTATCGCCTATGTCGACAAGGCTGCTGAATATGATAAAGAAAATACCATAAGAAACAAGGTCAAGAGGGTACCTATGTCGACATGGAACTCAACCAAATGACTATAGTGAACCTTGTCACACTAGTTATGGTGGAGGTTATGGCTTTGGAAATAGCGGTAGTGGCGAGGGCACTGGCTCTGGCCTTGGTGTAGGTGGTGGATATGGTAGTGGTAATTGGTAGGGGTGTGTTGGTGGTGGCGGTGGTGGGCTTGGTGTTGGTGGTAATGGTGCGCTCGGTGGTGGTGGTGGTGGTTTCACTAGTCCTATCGATGGTGGGGTTAGTGGTGATGGGCTTGGTGGTGGCCGGGGTGGTGGTGTAGTTGGTGGGTATGGTGTTGTTGGTGGTTTCACCAGTATTGGTGGTGGGGTTAATGGCGGTAGCAATGGTGGTGGTTTTAGTGGTCCCATTGGTGGTGGGGTTAGGGTTGGTGGTGGTTTCAATAGTCCTATCGGCGGTGATAACGATGATGGTGTTGGCGGTGGTGATGATCTGACTGGTCCTATCGGTGGTAGGATTAGTGTTGATTATGGTAATGATCCTGAAGACTTTAGTACGACATCTTATAATGAAACGAATGATATTATTGGGTTATATTGATTTGGTTAAACTCCTTGTACAACGATAATGTTGTGAATAAACTCACTCTTACAATCCAGCTACTAAGGCTATCAACAACAACAATTTCTCATTAGGGTTTAGTAAAAAGAGGTAATCAAACTAGTATGTCCGCCAATTAAATTGGACGAACATTGAGATTTAATCGGCCATTTGCAATGTTCACTTGCTGGGGACAAACAACTCTTGGTCAGCTATTTTAATTGCATGCATGTTAGTGCATGTAATTGAAACATATTATATGTTAATATATATATATATATATATATATTTCCTAATTTTTATTTTACTATATGTAATATACTTGTATTTTATTATATATATTATTTATTTATATTTGTATATATTATGATATTAGTTTATATATATTACTATATATTATATTAATATATATATATATATATATATATATTATTTTATATTTATAATTATGTAAATTATACAAAATAAATAAATTATATTATTATTTTATAATAATAAATAAATATAGTTAAGTTATATTCCATAATAAATAAATATATTGTATAATTTGAATTCTATTTACTTAAGATATATTCTTTTAAATAAAAAAATATACACATTTAAATACATTTTAAGTAGAGAAAGGGAAATAAGTATTCACTTATTTGATAAAGATGTTCAACTCTACTACTGTAGTTATTTTAATATGCTAGAATTTATAGCATAACAGATCTTCCATTGTACATATCTACAGTTCTATGAATTTTTGTTGCTATAGAGATTTCTTTGAATCTCTGTATGGTAGAGAAATCTCTGCAACAATAAAGATTCACAAAAATCTTTGTAATTTTTGTGAATCTTTGCATAGTAGAAAAATTTATGCAACAACAAAAATTCACAAGAATCTCTGCAATCCCATGAATCTTTGGCATCACAATTTTGCAGATCTCCATTTACTATAGATTTCAGCGAATTGTTCATGATTGTTTTTTATTGAATTTATCCACTATTGAAAATCACCTACTTATATATCCACAATTATAATATAGTAAATAAAATAAAAAGAATGACTTTGTGAGCAGAATGGATTCTTCTCCACTGCAACAACCTTATTTTACAATATAGTTTAAACTGAAATGAAACTAGGGCATGTAACTTATTGAGAAGAACTTCTCGCTCTCCTTTTTGGTGAAGAAGGGAGATGAATGGATTAATTATAATTCGACAAAATATTCTTCTAGTTTTTGAAATTTTTTGCAATGACATAAAATTAATTATAATTTTGTACAAATTTGAGAACTGGATAAATTCATGAATCAATAATTTGATAAATTTTGAACATTTTTAATCAATAAGTAGATTAATACTCATTTCTCTTTCTCTACTTATATATATTAATTATAATTTGACAAAATATTCTTTTAGTTTTTGAAATTTTTTGCCATAACATAAAATTAATTATAATTTTGTACAAATTTGAGAATTAGATAAATTCATGAATCAATAATTTGATTTTAATTTGATAAATTTTGAACATTTTTAATCAACAAGTAGATTAATACTCATTTTCCTTTCTCTACCTCTCTCTCTATATATATATATATATATATATATATGGTCCGCTACTTTAAGTGGCAAACCAACTGTTGTTTGGTAAAAATCGAAATCAGTCCATTAACCCCCAATTTTCGTCAGTTAAATTGATATATGGACTAATTTAACTATTCCTCTTTGTTAAGTATTTTTTTAATTACCTTACTTTTATAATTTTTTTAATCATTATTTTTCACTAATTTTTTTTTTTTTTTTACCATCTTTTACAAATTTCCCCATCAACCTGTTGCGCCAAACAAGACATAGCTTGCACTATATATTACATATATAGCTGTGTAGTTGTCTAACCCTCTTTGAGGATGGGGATATGTTTTTATGTAATAAGCGAATGAAGCCACGGCCTATGAAGAGAATCTTATCCATTTAAAAACTGCAATGACCGTTACATGTACTTAGAAATCCCAAGTGATTTAGATTAATATTGTGGCATGTTTGATTACATTAAATAGTGAAAAATGGAATCCTATTATAAGGGTTTTAAAATTTTAATGCTTTTTTAATATATATTTTATATAGAAAAGAATAATAAGATATTTTAAATTTTTAGAATTCAAATTTTAAAATTTTAAATTAAATTAAAATATTAAACATAAAAAATAATATATATATATATATATATATATATATATATATATATATATATTTCTTGATGCTTGTTGTACTAAACATACTGTTGATGCACTACCGTTTAGTGTTTCTAGGAAATAAAAATTATTGGATGTGTAGATCCAAATAGATCTGTTTTTAACAATGAATTTAGAAAATAAAATTGATATACATATATAGTCTTAACTTTCTTTTAAATTTAGATGCAGAACACCTATTCTATATAATAATAATTCCACCACTACTCAAATTTTATTAGAATATATAATAATTTATATAGAATAAATATCTTAAAAGATACAAAGTGAATAACTATATTATGTGATGGACTAGATATTTCCTTTATTTCTTTCTACAAACCAACCAAAAAATATTTAGCATGTAAACAATGGTGGGAATAACAATCATGTCTAACATCATATGGTTTAGGGTTCAGATCCTCTCATATGGATAAAGCCATAAAAAAAAATTATCCATATATACCTTTTAAAAATTCATAAATATAATTTAAATTTTCAAAAGGTTTATAATATATTGCTTACTGAAAATGAATATCAAGCATTATGATTTTAAATTTAATGGTCCAAACAAATATATCATCATCTCTATGTTGTTATCCAAACATGAGAGCATTAATCTAAATCCACATAATTAACAGCACGAAACAAATTCTTCTCACGGTCCATGCCAGAACCATGAATAACAAAATTATATTCCTACGTATCCTCCACTATATAATTGAGAAGTCATAACTAGTAGAGTATGTAAATTTAGGGCCAACCAAGAAAAGCAGTGATGGCAACAAAATGGGTTTATCTAGCATTGTTTATTTCACTAACCTTGGAAGTGTGTTCTGCCCATAGATCAAATTTTGTCTCCAATGTGAAAAACAAGGACGACGAGCCTGACCCTGAAAGCCAAATCAAAGATGCTACTCATAAAGCCGGCAAGGTCGTGCTAAGTGGTCCACCAAATTGCGACAGTGAATGGGGAGACCAGGGTAATGGCGAGGGTGGAGTGGGTTACGAGTCATGTCAACCTAGTCATCCTCCACAATGTGATGATGGACAAATTAATATTCCTCCACCATGGTTGAATGGTCAAGTTCGGTGTAATGATGATAAGGTTGTAAATCAGCTCACTCTTGCAATTCAACAACTGACTCAAGTGATCAAGAACAAGGGTTTGTTCGGCTATGGAGTCCCAGGCCAGGCTGAACCTGATCCAAATAAAGCATAGCTGTGTGTGCATGCATGGTTATCTATAGTAAGAAAGATACGTAGGTTGTAACCGAGAAAAACAGAAAATAGATCCTGAAATAAAAGCATTGAACTGCATGCATTAATTAATAAAATCCAATTATTACAAATAACTATGATGATCATTGAGTGAATTGCTCTCTTCTATTGTTACTGCTATAATTATTTAAGCTGTTCGAGTCTTATTTATCATTTTCTCTTATTCTCAAATCAAGAATTAAGTAATAGATAATTTTTTATTGTTCTATAATACTTTGAACGTGCAAGCATCCGTTGGTGTGACAATTTAGGAATTAATTTAATCAACCATGTAAAGATTCTCTATGTTTATGCCAACATTTTTGGAAGACCAAAATGTATTTTCGCGTTTAAAGCTTATATCACTTAAACATAAATTATGTACTCTTCTTCACTACTATATAACAAGTCATGCCAAGGGTAATGTATGTTAGATTAGAGCCAACTAAAAGAGCAGTAATTATCGCTCCTAATTAAAATGACAACAAAATGGGTATACCTAGCTTTATTTGTTTCACTAACCGTGGGGGTTTGTTCTGCTAATGTCAAATTAGCGGCTGATCAGGGAATCAACATTGTCTCGGAACCTTATGGCGGTGTTGCGGATGATAACGGAAATGTAATTGGTATTGAACTTCCTTTTCCTCCTACATGTCCACCTACTATTTGTAGGTCCATCAACGTTCCGTCCTCATTGTGGGTCTCACCACCAACTAGTGGTTACACAGCTAAAGGAGGACAGGTACATTTGAATAGTTTGGGAACCGATGGGAGTGGGAGACAACCAAGTGGTGGCTCAACTAAAGGAGAAAATGTACATTTCAAGAATAGTATTGGGAGGAAGGAGAGATGAAGAAGATGTTGAGCCAAACAAGGCATAGCTAGCACTGTGCATGTATGACAGTTGTTTCCGCTTCAAGATGGAAAGCGTTTTTATGCAATAAGATAGAAATTAGAATAGTCCCTCTAATGACAGCATTAAATTGCTGCCTTTAATTTACACATCAATAACTTTTGAAACAATAACTGCAAGAACAACCAATTGGAAGCACTTGGTTAACATTATAGTAACGTTCATATTATTACACTATAACACCGTAATTAATAATTTATCATTGGATTAGATAAAAATTATTTAATACCATTAGATTAGATAGAACTAAATATCGATGGATTAAATGAAAATTATTATTCACTATTGGATTAGATCACATTATTTAATGACATTATATATAACGTTACTGTAGAATTTACCGAAATACTTGTGCATATTTAATGTTTAAAATTTTTTTAAAAAAATGTTTTATGCATTAATTTCACAGCTTAAATAAACTACTTAAGGCTAAAATTTTAATGACCAATCAATTTTCATCACAAATATAGCTAGAAAATCTAAGTGATTCTAGTACACTTTGTATCATATGTCGATCAAATATGTATTAAGATGTTTGTATGAAGATGCCAGAGCAAACCGTGTTTTGTTCCCATGCAAATGGAAAGCAGATTGCTGTTAGAAAACGATATATTGTCTATATAAAAATGTAAATCATTTTACCAATGTTAAAATTACACAGCCTTTTGAGGAAATTGGAGAATTTACTAGAACTTTTACCCATATAAGATACAAAGATAGCATGCATTTAACAAACACTGAAGACTGATGATAAGCTTAATATTTTGGATATAATTAACTAAGAGAAACTGTCTTGCTTCAGGCAGCTCAAATAAGCTTAAGCATTCAAATAAGGAGAGTAGAAGAGCAATAGTCACTCACATGATTTAGCGTGCTTTTATGCATAGATTTGGACCACTTCTTTCATAAGCTGAGTTAGATCCTTTGGAACAAGGATGGATACTGCCGAACAGATCATAGCCCAAGGTTATACAATATATATCACAATATAAAGGGTCCACTATGAAAATGCAGTGCAGTTGGTCTTTTTCTGCTCACACTAGCATCATGACACCATATTTCAAGAACAGAGTTCAGAAAATTTTCTTTTTTGGCAAACTTTCCTCAACCAATCCACTTTTGATGCCCATTTACTGCCACAATAATAAACCGTTTAACCAAGCCCATACAACTTTCGCCATATAAAGAAATCAGCTGCATTCAGGCATGAAACTATGCAGAAAATGTTAGCATTGAAATGTGTTACATCGTCTTCTTCATCACACTAAAGCTCGGACTTGGTTCTAGTCATAGAATTCTGAGTAAGGAAAAAAAAGAAACTTATAAACCTGACAATCTTGGCTTCCATGGAGGACTTGAAGGAACATGGTCGTTTGGAGGTATTCCCTTTCTAGGAATTGGAACAAGTAGTGGCTTCCTTGGTTTTGGTATCGGTCAGGGTTCTGGTAATGATGCAGGAGATGTCATAGGTGGTTCTGGTTCTATCAATGTCTGGATTCCATGTTTTCTCACTCCAGGATTTGGTATCAGTATAATAGGTGGTGGTAGATATGATGGTGGTAATAGTAGGTGTCGTGGTTGCAGTTGTGACTTTTGCTTGACTGGTGGAGGGAATATCATTGTAGACAAAACTAGTGAGAGTCTCCCTGGTATTCAGAACATTTTTGGCAGCAATGGTGGATATCCTAACCCTTGAAACCCTTCTAATCTGCCTGCTACTTGCATACCAATGAATTGTCCAAATGATAATGAAAGTGGAGGATATGATAGAGACTCTGATGGCAACCCTCCCTACTGTTGCTATCTGCTACAGGTTGGCACTCTCCCCTTTTGGTGTACTGGTGGTCTTGAATCATATGGTCAGGCTCTGAAATGTGTACCAATAAATCGCCAACATGGTGATGCTTCTAAATGGAATAATAGTCCCTTTTCAACCAATGGTAATCACAACCAAAAGAACAGAGATGATGAAACCACAAAGTGGCTGCAGTGCATAAGTAATCAGTAATCACTATCGAAAAGTACCTCCTTCCTTTGAAGGAAGGCTAAGGTTGATTTCCTTGGCATAGAACTATACATATACTAGGTAGCCTAAACGAGCTATGTATCTAAATTTGCAGTGCAGATTGATAAAGCCTTTGAAGTTCAATGCCTGCTGTTTGAACCATTTCATATTTATACAGTATACACTACATTTTGGCATAAATTTAACATGAATCAAAGTTTGTGAATGAAGTTTATAATCCTACAAATTTTCAGCTCATAGTCATAATACAAACTTGTAATATAACACAACAGGAATGCAGCGAACACTACCCTACCCTGCCAGTCGTTTCTGAAGAATGTTTAGACTGTATCTACAACAAATGAAAATACCAAACAAGGATTTCTGATTGTAAACCAAAAAGTGATTGGGGAGTTTCATCCCACATATATGCATATGAAGCTTCAGAATTGAATGTGTTGGCAAAGAAAAATGTCACATAACGTAACTTGTTAAAAAAAACAATATCATCTGACTTACCAGAAAGTTGCAATTACTTAACATAAGCAACTGTACATCCAAAATTCATTGGACTTTCAGGTTCATACTTGGCCACTTGTGGATGCTTTCCTAACATCTCCAGCACACGCTCCTTAACTGCTCCAGTGCCCATCCCATGAACAACAAAGAAAATTGAATGTGGCTCCGCTGCAGATAAGGCGATGTCAAGGTGGAGAGCAGCTTCTTCCACTCGCATACCCCGTAGATCCACAGTGTTCTTTGATGTTTGCACCCTAGGGCCATAAGAAACATCCTCATTTTTGTTGACCTCCAATTGATTCTGCTGACCCTGCGATATGGACTGGGAAGAGCAAATCCAGGTAATTTGAACATTATTTTGAAGAGAAGTAATGCTTAGCACCGACTGACATGTTTTGTGGCAAACAAGACATTAGCTAAAAAAGTAGACCTTGATACTAGACTAAAAAAGCACTGCTCAAAAGTATCTCCAAAGATAAATGCACCAATGTGTCCAATCGAGGAAAATTTATAAAATCATTGTTGTCTCTCTGGATTATAATCAACTTAAAAAAAAAAAGGAATGCCTGCCACATACAAAAACAGATGGTCAGTATATAGTACACACCTGCTTCTTTAATCGTGGGTCCAAATTTGTTGCATTACTCCTTTTGTTACCTTGAATGGCCCTGACGTCGCTTCTCTTCACTCGAACTCTTATTTTACCATATTGCACTAAGATTGTCTCATCATTTCCTGGTGCTTCAACTACAACAGCGACTTTATCTCCTAGTCCCTTCACATGGACTTTCTCTCCGGATTGTGGAGTATATGAACTAACATCTGCTTCACCGGCAGGGAGACATTCAGCAGGACAATGAGCTTCAACAATGGAAGCAATTGCCAATTCTGACTTCCTAATCAGAGAATTGAACTGATCTGATCTGGTTTTCTTAAGTTGATTTTCGAAGTCATGTACCACAGTTTCTATCTGGGATTTTGCAGCCTTTAGTTCCTGTTGGACCTTGTGGGTTTCTTTTGACATGAGTGCTGTCACATGCCCATCAAGATCTTCTGCCTCATCTTGAATCTTGATCATTAAAGACAGGACAAAGAGGGAAAAGTTTAACAAAGTGATAACAAAAACAATTAGTAGCATATTGACTCACAAATTTCACATTCTTTTTTCCTTCTTTAGACGAGAGTGATTGATTCAAAAATCTCAAGAGTTAAACGAAGCTAACTAAAATCATATGAAATACTTTAGAGAAAACAAACACAAATTTACTAAAAATGTGCAACCATATGCAATAGCAAAACTAAAAATTGAAAGGGATGAAATCTGGGCCAGCCAATAAATTGTGGCAGCATAAAACAGCTGGATATGTGATGGTCCAAGCACTGGTGAAAGCTAACAGCAGTCGAGCCATAACCTAGAGGGGCCACGAAATGAAGCAGAAACAGTAAAGAATTTTGCTCAAACATTGCTGAGGATTAGCTTAAAATGTATTGAATTTTTAAACAAAAGTATTGGCCCTACTACATGGACAGATACAAAGCACCATATAAAAGCTCAGGCAACAAATGTCTTGCTAGGCAATGTGTAAACTATACCTCACGGTAGAGCTCCATAATTTCTGCATGAAGAGAAGCAGCTTTTGTGGCCTGGGCTTCCAATCTGTTTCTTTCTTCCATTAGCGATTGATAAAGAAAACCTTTCCACTGCTGCTGCTTTTCAGGCATTAATTTCTCCACCCACTTATGTGCAGATTCAATTATTTTACTATCAAAACCAATTGATTTAGCAATGCTTAATGCATTAGAATCACCAGTACTCCCCCAGAGGATCTGATAGGTTGGCTGTAAGGTTTGAAGAGAAAATTCCATTGCTGCATTCTCAAACTGAGTATCCTTATCTTTCAGGCGACTTAAATCAGCATAATGAGTCGTTATAATAGCTAAATTAACACAATTTGCAAGGTATTGTAAGATGCTGGTTGCAAGTGCTACCCCCTCAGAAGGATCAGTTCCACTACAAATTTCGTCAATAAGAACAAGTGATTCCATCGAGGCCACTTCCAAGATCTTGCAAATGCATGATATATGCCCACTAAAAGTAGAGAGATTTTGTTCCAGAGACTTCAACAAAAGAAAACCAGAGTCAGGGACTCAGAATGAAATGGACCAACCAATTGAACTGAGAACATACCTCCCATAGACAAGGGAAACTATTACCTGGTGATCCCCAATATCTGCTAGCACAAGATCAAACCAAGGAATCCTTGGGGTGTTCTTAGCAGGCAAGAACAGGCCAGCCTTTGACATAAGTGATGCTATACCCAAAGTTTTCATAGAAGCAGTTTTCCCTCCAGTGTTAGGCCCTGATATTATTACCACTCTGGTTCCATATCGCACTCTAATGTTTATTGGCACAGGAAATTCAGATACACTTTCTGACAAGCTTTTAGCAGTAATTACACCATTTCCATCTTCTGATTCAGCCGAATGCTTAGAGATGAACCCAGGGACATTAGACAAGCCTCTTTGAGATGACCCAAGGAGCAATGGATGTTTTATACCTTCAATATCTATTGAGAGTGAATAATTTGTCCCACTGGAATCTTCACCTTCATATCCCTCTGAAGTCAAAATTGGACAAACTCCATTCACCTGTTGAGCATAAGCAGCTCTAGCAAAAGCAAGATCAACTTCTAAAATTCTATCCAATAAATATTTTATGTCCCTCTCAGAATCTGCTATTTCTTTAGTAAGCAAGCTTAAAATGGCTATTTCCTCAGCTTTCTCAGAGTTTGAGAGCATAACTTCAAAGTTGTTCAATTCCACCGCGTCACCAGGCTCCATAAAGTATGTAGCACCAGAACCACTAATATCTAGAATCACACCATCCGGTATCAAATACTTATGAGAAGTCCTAACTGCCACACACAACCTCGAACGCCGCTTTGTTACCAAGGGTCTCTCAATACCCCCAGCGTGAAAAATCTTAGCTGATACCCCCTTCAGCAAATCATCCAGCTTCTCCATGTTTCTCTTTCTTTCAGACCTAATAATCTCCAATTCTTCACTAGCTCTATCAAGAATTATCGAAAGATTGCAGTCTATGCAAAATCCTATTTTCTGCTCCAATTCTGTTTGGAAATTGCAATTCTCAAGTATTTCAAGAAGAGGATTGTATTTGTACCTGTCCAAATAAAAACAGATATAAAATTCTCCTCAAACACAATATGGAATTCAACCGTTTTAGTATAAATTTAGGACTCCATTACATGATCTTCACCTTAACAAATTTTAAATGCCAGTATAAATAAAAATGTTACAAATATAAAAAAGACACGGATTAACAATAAAAATAAAAACAAGCAAGAAAATGTATAATTGTACCTCTCGGCCGCACTACATTTTAACCTCTCTAACACGTCATTTGCAGCTTTTAGCGTCCGTCTCACAGCACAGAGCTGACTAATCGTAAGCAAGTTTCCATCAACTGCAGAATTCACAATCCACGTAACATCCTCAATCCCGGAAAGATCCAACGGGTCAGATTGCATCATGGCCAAAGCAACAGCGGTCTGGTCCAGCAACGTACGGCTCTCGTGGACGCTGTTACCGATAGGAATGGTGGCGTTTCGGGTGGCTGAATAGCCCATTGAGGTGGACGTGAAGGGAGATAGCCGGTGACAAAGCGAGCTCCATTCTAGGGATTTTAAGGTGTCGGATTGGAGGGAGCGAGAGAGAGTGAGTCGAGGTGAGGGCGAGTTAAGGGTGTTTAAAGGTCTGAAAAGGAGAATTGGGGATTTTTTTATGGAGAGGAAGAGTTCCATATCGTTATTGTTAGCAATTTCATATTCTGTTGCTTGTAGCGGGGAAAGGTTTTCGGTGGGTTTCTTGCGGTGTCTTATCCATTGGCGGATGTCATTTGTTTAAAAGTAACGCGTTTGGATCACCACCGTGCTCTGCTCTGCACCCAACTAGGGTGTCCACTGTTTGGTTAGAACAAAAAATATTGAACTTTGAACTGAACCAATTTAATTTAAAATTTTAATTTGATTTATTTAAAAATTTAGTTTAATTCGACTTTAATTTATAGATTTTTCAGTTAAATCTGTTCAGTTTGATTTTTTTTAAAAAAAAAATAAAAAAACCGACTGAATTAGTTTAAGTGTTACTAATTTTTATATATATGTTTATACATCAGACAAACCCTTTTAACTTTAAATTAAAAAAAAAAAACCCACCCGCCTATTCTCACTTCTTGCCTTTCACACTACACATCCAACCTTCTCTCCCCCGCTCTCTCTCTCTCTCTCTCTCTCTTTCAACATTCTCTTCTATACTTCTTCTCATTCTCTATTTTATTCATCACCGATAGTTAAGCCATCACTCACCACTAGCCTTTAATTCTTCATAGACAACCTTCTTCCAATAAATCTTTTCCAAGTTTTGTTGTCTTTGTAGTGGCTTTCTTTTTTCTCATGATAGAGCGAGGGGTGTTATCCATCTGCCAATAGAGTCGATTTTAGTGGAGATCCGCCCGTATGCTATTTGACGAGCAGCAAAAAAGGGCTTTACCCATAAGTTGGTGATCAAGCGAAAAAAGACTTATTAGCTTCTTCTTTTCTTTCTAGAGCAAACTCTTTTTCTACTCGTTCCGTTGTCTTATTCTCAGATCTTTATTCTCATATCTTCATCTATTAGAGCTTAGAAACAATAGAAGAAAAACAATTAAACAAAAATTTTGAAAGTTATGTACTTAGTGTTCTAAGGATTTTAAATTACATGCTTGATTTCTATATTCTTTCATTGAGTTGGGTGTTTTGGTATTCGAATCTTGTGAATTTGATTTCAAATTAATCATGCGGGTTCAATGGATAGAGACAAAATAGTAGGCCCAAACTTCTCATTTGCTCAATATTTAGGTTTCTTAGATCCTTTACGTAGAATTTGTAATATTTTAGATTTTTAGATTATTTTATATGGGATTTATAATTTTTTCTTTGAGAATTTGCAACTGTGTTTTATTTTTTTATATATTTTTATTGATTTTCAAGTTTTTGTATTAGACAATAACAAACCAACAAATTTATCGTAGAAACCCAAAAAATCTCAACCCATAAAAATTGAGTTTAAAAGTCCAAATTAATATGTTGAACCAAATCAAACCGAAATATTTCAGTTTGATTCAATTTAATGTACTATAAAACATAATTTGATTAATTTGATTTTCATACTAACCAAACCGAAATCGACCGAACCAATCGATGGACACCTCTAAACCCAACTTTGTCAAATGACATTATTTCTTTTAATAGAATGACATTTTATTATTAAGTTGGATTATAGAGGTGGCAAACAGATTTCTTAATAAATTTGAATTGAATTATAAAAAAAGTACATCATCCACCTTTTTTAAAAAAAAAATTGTACTCACCATATTTTAAAAAGACAATATAATACATCAAATTTCTTTTTTTTACGCCCTTGCTTTTTTTGTATTCCATTTTTATTTCAAAAACTTAGTAAATATCAAAATAAACATCTCTCCTTTAATCTCTCTTGATGTCTCTTCATTTGAAGCAATCTTTTGTTTTCCCTTATGATCTAATAATCACATTTATCGATCTTCGCATATCCTTCATTAATCCAAAAGTCTCCTCTCAATCTAAACATATATATATATATATATATATATATATATATATATATATATATATATATATATATATATATATATATACTTTTATTTACATTTTACATCCAATTTTGAATTTATGTGGTGGAGAAACTAACTCAGAACCTTGTTCCTATCCAGTGCACCAAACTAATAGTTGTTCTTCCATGGAAAGAATTCTCTCCCAATTCTTCTTGATTTAGTATAATGGCAAGCATAATGGGATATGATAAAGAGTTTAAAGATGTTAATTCAAATCTTAATCTCTTTTACCAACTATCACGAGTTAGCAAACGTAAGGTCCTTCTTACAAGGCATGGCGAGGAGTTGGGCACTTTGTCATTACAAGATGCAATAGCAGGAGCAGCATGTAGTGATTCACATGGCATATTTTAATCTCTTCCTCCTCAAAGTTTTTCTTCAAATCTAGAAAGATTCTTTAGTCATCACTTAGAAAAAATTTTCTTTTAAGCTGAGCGAATATTACTGTGTTTGATTTATTTGTGCATTTACAAGTTATTTATATGTTAGTTCTAACCTTCTAAAGGAGAAGATGAATACTTTAGGCAATGATGTGTATCCTTCTAGATTGCACAAAAATTTCATTGGATTGATATTTTTTCATTTCATAAATGTTTCATCTTTGAAATTTCATAGAAACTTTTTGAAAATATTTTGAGCACATTTTTATAATATAGTAAAATTGAAAATATGTTTTCGTGTAATATAGTAAAATTGAAAACCCGTTTCCAAATCAAAAATGTGTTTTCTAAACAAAAAAATGAAAACAAAGAAAAACATTTGTAATTAATTAAGAATAAAATGACTTATTAATTTTTTAAATAAAAAAATAAAAATAAAAATTAAGAAAATAATATCAAAATAAAATTTAAAAGTTGTCAAATTTCTAAACTATTTAGGATTAATTATTATTAAGAAATTATAGACATTTATTTTCTCTATTCTAAAAAATTTGATTTGTTATTTTTCTTAATTTTTTATTTTTAATATCTATTGATAGTAAATTATGTTTGAAATAAATAATTTTTTTAAATATTTATATACAATATTAGTATTTATAAATTTTCTTATATTTTTAATATTTATATATGTGCCCTTATATTTTTAATATTTTTGCGTTTCTCCACATTTCTGTTTTCTATATTTTTGACAAATATATTTTGTTATTTTTCGTTTCCGTGCAATAGAGGTAGCCTTTATATCATTTTCATGCATCGAGTCTGGGTAGGTAAGGAGCGAAAATTGGTGGTAGGTAAGAGATTTTTGTAGTCGTGTATATATACACACACATACATATACATCCAATTTTGAACCATGAATTTTTTATTTTTTATTTTTATATATGTGAAATCTTAAGAATAACTAGGTCCTTTTAGCCATATGAGAGAATCTGATAGTTAATATGACATGGTTAGCTACCATAATTTTTTTGTATTTCATTGGATTTATTATCACCTCCATTATTATATTATGTTTACTGTGTCATAAAATTGATATCTATTTATTTAATTCTCTTCTTTTTAACTCATATGTAAATTTTTTTTTTTTTTGTTGATTGCTAATTTATCTTTAGTTGATTGTATTTTAGTCAATAGTTATATAAACCAGTTATGAATATGTTATAAAACCACATATAAATGTTTATGTGTTTTGATATAATGAGTTGTTGAAACTTAAAGATGATGAATGTGTCTTATTTGTTATTCATAATATTATAAATCTTTATGTTAAATTTGATATTGTGTTTTATTAATGTTTTTTTATAAATTCGTTATAAACTTATGTATGAAACTAGTATAAGTATATTATAAACCTAATACAAACTTAACACAAATTGATAAACCTAATAAAATAGAAATCAACTTAACATAAATTGAAAATTTGTATAAAACTAGTATAAACTTAATTGTTTTAAGGCATTAATAGATAGTAAGGAGCTATTAGATTGATGATTGTATATTTCTTTTCCTTTTATTTTATTGATGGTTTCATTAACCAATGATAAACCTGTAATAAATCAAAAATAAACATTTTTTTTATTTTTTGATATAATAATTAACTTCAAGTTTTTCAAATCTACAATATATATATGTTGTAAACATAATAAATCTAAAATAAATATAAAAAATAAAAATAAATATTTATAAAAATTTTTATATGATTGTTCTGAGGTCATATTATTTTTTGAAAGCTTTTTAGCTAATAAATATAAATAAACATAAAACAAAGCTAAAATAAATACTTGTGATAAACTATTTTCTGCATTTTGATATCAGATTAAATTTCAAAAAATTTTGAACTGATATTTTTTAAAAAAAAAAAAAAAAATTTTTGATAAATTATTTTTTACACTTCTAATATCATATTATGTTTCAAATTTTTGAATTGATAATCCTAAATAAATGTAAATATGAAACAAAAATAAGTATTTTTATAAAAATTATACTATGATTTTTATAAAGTCAAAAATAAATTACATAAATGTTGTAAACCAGTTATAAATCTATTTTCAACCACTTAGTTTGTAAACCAATTATAAATATATAATAAATTAGTTATTAATCTACTGTTAACCACTTATAAATGAATATTCATTTTACTGAAATAAGTTTAAATCGAACAAAACAAACTTTGTATTTAATAAACTTGAGGAATTTAAGATAAATCTCTGCTGATAAAAAGAAATTATATACCAATTTAATGCATAAAATTAGTATAAACCTAACAGAAATTATGCCGTACATTTTATAATATTAAAGTTCAAATTGAAATAAAGTTAACACAATTTGAGAATATATATAAAACTGTCATAAACCTAATATAAATCATAAATAAGTAAAAAATAAAGTACGTATGCACATTTTAATAATGACAACCATAGAAACTTGTAATTCCTAAAATGTTACTTATTAATTACAATTTTTTATCTTTAATGTACTTTTTAATTACTTTTTCACTCTATCTGTCTTCATTTACTCTTTCCCTCTCCCTCCCGGTGTTGACCAACGATAATTATCATAAAAAGTTAAATGAAATATTAGCCAAACAAGTTTTCCTTGACCATGTACCACAAAATAAGATCAAATAACAAAATCTTTAATCTATATCAGTGTTTCACTACTACATCAAAATTCAAATATCCAAGAAAAACTTACAATGATTGACTAAAAAAATTTAAAAGAAAAATTTTATATTAAAAAAATACTCATTTAATATAATTTGTTTTGCTAAAAAAGGGAAACAAATCATTCAAACTTTAAAAAAGTAAATAAAAAGATTTAATAATATAACAAATAAATTAACAGAGCCAAGTTAGGGGAATGATGTAAAAGTTCAACTCAAAATCAAAGTAATTATTGTGAAATTAGAATGATTTTGAATGATTTTTATGGTAATGATTACTGGAAGCAAAGGGATAATAAGAATCATGGCTTTGAGAGAGAGGAGCAACACTGAAAGAGAATAAGAAATTGATTGTGTATAGTCATACAAATTCAACTGTCACCACCAACTGTAAACGTAACTGCATCATGATGATGGATTACACGAGGAAGAGGGAAGGCAATCGCCATCATTGGTTAATGAGGAAGGGAGAAGATAATCACACCCAACGTTTTGGATAGAGCCAAAGAAACGATCGTGCAAAGCAAATTGACCACTTTATGTTTATCTGCACCACTGGACTATAGCTAGAGCGTATATTCAATAAATAAACATGCAAATTTATCTTTTTGGAAAAAGAAATTCACGAACGTATTTGTGTCTTTAGTTATTTCTAAATAGGTATTCTTGTACACAACCCTTGAATCTTTTTAATTGTAGATTAAGTCATATTAAATTAATTTGAATTATGATTGATACATAAAAATAAAATGCAAATTTTTTTATATCATTTAGATTATTTTTAGGTTTTGAATCAAATCAATCACTCTTAATTTTAATTTTTTGAAATAAAAATAATATTATTTTGATTTTCATATAAAGTCAATTTAATATTAAATTTTTTTTATGCCTGAAGCAATTTTCTGAGGTTGGCAAAAGTAGATGAACAAATCCTTGCCATTCGCCGGGACCAAATAGGCGGACGGTCCAGGATTGCCCGAAAACGCTTAAGCTGAGATGACACCAAAATACCAAATTACCCCTGCATATAATGCCAAGATCTCTCCACTGTTCAACTTCCCTGTTCCTGAACCCTGCCTTCCTGTTTAGAGACAAAAGAAGAAGAGATGCTGCCCCAGCAATGGGCCCAACCTTGTGGCGGTCAATGCACCCACAAATACGCAGCACTAACTCAGATTCCTTGTATGCAACCTTCACCTATATATGTGTTTTCTCAGCTGTGATAGTAGATGAATCTTGTGGTAATCTTTATGTTCTTTTTGCTCTATGATCTGTTATTGATTTGGTTATCTTATTTAGCAAAACGAGGAAAGGAGCAATGTTCCTTTCGATTCGATGAACTCGCTTTAATTATTTGGATTTTCTTTAGGAAATACTCCTAAAAAATGTGTATTGTTATAGGGATTGCCTCTGCGTGTGAACTGTTAGAATTGTGTGTGGTGTGACTTGCCGACATATCTGCCGAGCACGTACTGTCTTTGATATTGTTATTTGTTTGATTGTTTGTTATGTTGCATTTGACTTGTGGTTGGATATATCATCTTGATGCTGGAACATATTACCTGTTCTGCGGCTTTTATCTTGCGTGTGTATGATATGGAGAGGTGCGTGCATGAATACCGGACCGCATGACCCTATTGCTTCTATGAACAATCAGTGGGTGGTCGAAACATTTGGAAAGGAATTTTTATGAATTTATTGTATTTCACATTATTGGCACAAGTAGAAAGAGAAAGACTTGGAAAGCTTTTACATTGTATATAATGATAGTTTGTGAAGTTTCCAATAGATGTGTTAATTTCATTTTCACTAATTTGGCAATACTTATTACTTGTGACCTTTTTTCGAATTTCAATAGCTTTGTCAATGCCTTACCCTAAGTGTCAATACGATCAAACTCAGCAAATATCTACATATTTAGTGCATGATAAAATTTGCTCTTGAGATGATAAAGGTTCTATTATTAGTCCATGAAATAGAGCAGGCATATTGGTTAGCGATTATGTTGAACTATTTATCTGGGTCCTTATGCTTGCTATATTGTTTGAATGTTATTGAATACTGTATGCTGCAGTTCTCACCCTATCACTTTGATCTAATCTAACCAGGAGTTTGGACCCTTTGCAGGGAGAGTATTTTGCAAGAAGGGATGTGATGCTGATGGAGAAACATGGGAAGAGTGTGAGTATTGATCAGCTCTTTGCCAGTTTTGCTCACTGATCAATTTAGATGTAAATTTTTACTTTGTTGTTTACAATGAAACTTTCTGTTTTATGTTTCAAATTCAAACTACAGTAATGCAGTTTTCTTAAATTCTTATGATTCTACCCTTGCTTCTCACTCTTCAACTTACAATGCATCTTAGATTAATTTTCAGAGGAACTGATACCTCAATGGGGTAACTTAGAATCCATTACTTAGCTGTTTCTTTGGACAATGATTGGTTCAGTTTCACTTTTGCTTGATTACATTGGAGCCCAATGTACAAAAGAGTAATAATTTGAAAAGTAACCTACTGTTTTCTATAGGAAGCATGTACGAAAGCATAGGAAGCATGTATGAAAGCATGGGCTAATATGAGTTATAACTTTGATGCTCTTCAATCTTCAGGTTTGTTGGAGTGCAATGAGATATGCTACAAAGACCCTGTATTAAAGGATCGGCAGTGGAGTGCTTACATTGACCGGTCTCCTGGAGCTGCCACTTATTCTGAGGTAGTTGTTATCACATTTCTCAATCACTGCATTGCACTGAAAATTTTTGATCCATGAGGCAGCTGATGTGATTGAAGTCTTTGCAGTAATATCCTGTAGGGGATGATCCTGATTTTGTTCAGCACTCCACTTAGGAGTTAGATTTTAAGATAGAATTTTTCATTCAAGGAATTTCTTTAAGGGCGTAATAGTTCACAGGTTAATCTAGCATTCTGGTCTTATTGCTTTGACCTAATCTGTAGGTAGAATAGTGTTTCTAATTATGTAACAAATTTAAATGGAGCTATCACAAGGATTATTTTGGTTTTATTGTTATAGGAATTACAAGTCTAGTGTCATCATTAACAGTTATAGTGCCCATATAATCTGCTCCTATGCTGCAACACCATCTTCTGGTGAATAGCGGTCAACTCTGCATCTTGCTTCTGAATTCCTAGCCAAAATGGAATGCTTATGGCATTTAAGCTGCATGTCTTGTAGGTCAAGTCAACAACAACCATTCAATTGTTGAAAGCATCCTCAAGTAAGAACGGCAACCAAATCAGGCAGAATTTGCTTGTGGAAGATGGCACAACAAACCAATATTGACATAGTGTTGAGTGATTAGGCATTCACAACAGATTTTACTCTTTATTGTTAAATGAAGAAGTGGTGTAACTACAAAACTGAATATTCTATGCAGCTGATCCTGATGTTGGAGTTTTAACAATAAAACGCATAAAACATTCAGTTAAGGTCCTATGTGGTTATATTTTATGACAGAATTTTTTGTTCTTTCCAATCATGAGAGTACAGAGAATTTAAGCATGGCGTGTCAAGTTAGTTGCATGATACTTAAGTTTTTTAAGGTTGCCTATCTTGTAGATGATTTTCTTCTTTAGCACATGGTTTGCCCCTTTAGGTGCTTTAAGTGATTTTTCATTAGTGACAAAATCAAGTAATTTGTTTGTTCAGTTTGAGTGCCAAAATCTGTTTGAACTGTTTCAAGCCCATAAGACTGACAGGTTTTGGGAATAAGTAAATGTTATTAAAATTGGTTCATTTCATTTCAAATAAGTAACTGTTATTAAAATTGGTTCATTTCATTTCTACTTCTATACCTCTTAGTTTATAGTTAAATTTTGTTCATCCTTCTCTTTCTTCAGGAATGCTTCCATGCCTGTGTGGCTGGCTGTGGTTACAAGGTAAGTTTGTTCTCTCATGGTTAAGCTATTTGCTGCCTTATGTATTTTTCATCTTCATTCTCATGTGAAAGTTTTATAGACAAAGGCACTTGCATGGTCTTGATTATGATTATTTCATTATTATCTAGAAAGCTCTTTGGCATACATCTGTATGAAAAATAAAAGAATTTCTTCTTGTACTTGATGTGGAAGGTGTGGATTTCAAGTGGACTGACAACTGAGTATATTGCATAAAAAATTATTCTTGCTGTTTATTTCATTGTATATGTAAATAAATTGATCACAGAGGAAGGTTTTTCTCCTCTTTTCCAAAGCTTCTCTGGTCATTATGGGAGAATTAACCAATTAATTACTGTTGTGACAGTGAAATTATTACTGAAGCTCAAGCATATGGCAATCTTGTAGAGTAGACTGTATTCTAAATAATTCATGCATTCATATCTTGTTTCCTTTATTCCATTGATTATGATCCTAGCACTTTATGGAATGCAGTTTGAAATTGGACCAGAGAAAGTTGATCAGGTTCGTCCAAACAGGCCTTGCAAGCCTCCTCCTCCTGTTAAGCCACCTCCTCTAAGGAAGCCTCCTCCACTCCCTACTAAACCTGGTGAACCAACTGAAGACCTACCTTGCACTTCTGCATAGTGAGATAAAGAAATTGAGAGAGGAAAAATGAAAAATAGGTAGAAAGAGAAATACTGCTCTTGCAAGACCATGAATGCCCTATAAATATTTTTTTCAGCTATATAGTATCGGAAAATTCTAATTGCTGCTCAGTTTCATCAATGATCTTTATGGTCGTAGGTCATTTTCGGTTAGCATTAGCTTATATCTTATACATATTTTGCCTCTCCGTGGGTTCCTGAAGCTTCATTGCTGTTGACATCCAGTTTTCTAGATTTTGAGGGCATATCTTGGATAACTGAATTGTAATTTGTAAAGTCAATACCAATACCAACACGGATGGCTTTGGAAGTAGCATAGTTTCGAAGTGTATTCCTTATTGACTTCGAGAAGAAACTGTGCCTAGATTCTGGTTATTTTGATGAAATAGGTGAAAGTTTCATGGTGGGCTTAGCAGTTTATGTGTTTGATTTTATCATGCTTCGAGGCATTGTTAGCAGTCTGAGGCGGAATATAGTATTCGCCCCCTGGAGATCTGATCAAGAAGGGCATCTAAACATATACTGATTTAACATTATGCCATTATCCGTTCTGACCTGTAGCAGCTAAACTACTGCCGATATAACACTAGCATTATCCCTTTTTAAAAAAAATTTCAAAATTAGGAAAAAAAAAAAAAAAAAGCTTGCAACATTTGTTTTAAATTGACTGAAGATATGAATTTGGCTAATTCAGAAATTGCCTCCAAATTGAAAAAATGAATCATACTCTTCTAAATTATAAATATTGAAGTGTTTGTATTAGAGTATAGTGACATATGGATGCATTATCATTATAAATTTTTATCAAAATAAAAAATAATTTTAAAAATAAAATATAAATAATTTTTATAAATTTAAGTAAACGTACCATCTTTATTTTTTTCCCTCTTATTTTAGGAAGGATATAGTATTTTTATATAATTAAATAGTTTAAAAATATTAATACTTTATTGAAATTTATAAAAATCATCTATATTTTTTTATTTATTTTATTATAAAATATTCAATTTAGTATTCATTTTATTAAATATTTTACAATAAAAATGTATTCAGTACATCTATATATTTTTTAGAATTAGTCATATTCAAGTAAAATAATTTTTTTTATGATGCATTTAGCATCATTAAATTAATTTTTATTTGAATTATATAGTAATTTTTTTTAAATGCATTTGTAAATCTATATTTTTTATGTTTAGTATAAATGAGAATTCATTTAAAATTTTATTTCATTAAATTTTTAAAATATTATAACTAAATAAATTTCTATCAAATTTGATAATATCTTCAAATAAATTTTAAAGTTATAATTTTTTATTATGACAAAAATATTTTTAATTAAAATATTTTCTCACTCTTCTTTTTTCTCTTTTTTTTTTACTCTTTCACTTCTTTATTCTTTCTTTTGCTATTCTTCTCTTCTTTTGATTTTTTATATTATTAAAATTTTAAAAAATACAAAGATATTTTATTAAATTCTATATTTAAGTCAAAAATAAAATTTATTTTATTTAAAATAATTTTTATTTTTATTTAATAGTATAACTAACATAAAAATTTATTGATAAATAATTTTTTATGAATAAAATATTTTTAAAATTAAAATTGAATCAAACATTATATTTATATATTTTTAAATTTAAATTTAATTATATTATTGTTAGAGGTAACTTTCTTTTTTTAAATTTAGTATCATGGTCACGGTGGGAATATTACTGCTAAAAGACAAATATGCCCCTGTCAAATTAGCCCTGCAAATCAATGCCTTCGACAATCTCCTCTCTTCCCTGTCACGACTTCCTGTCTTTCAGTACTTGGTGGCCACCATTACAACTTCTCATCACTGGTAGCCATCACAACTGCTGCAGCTGCCGCCACCATTGGACATCGCCACTTCCTACCTCTTCATTTCCTTCCCACCACCACCTGTCTTATATTCATCCCTACTGTTCTCTATATTCGGGAACCATCAATTCAATTATCAAGCTGAGATTATTATTGTCTTTCAACAACCAAAAGTAAGTTCTTATCACTTGTGATTCTGTTTGGCTTGTTAGAATGTTTGAGAAAAATGAAATAAACTAGATTTAAAGTAATTTACATGACATAAGCAAGAAATTTTATGATTAGTAGACTGGTGATTTTTCTCATTTCTGTCATTAAAATTATAGTTTGACTCTTTTTATTGTTTTACAACTTGGTTGGCTTTAATTGTTTTTATCTTCCATATCTATAAACTGTTGGATCATTTGTCTCATCATTTCTCCTTGATTGTAAATTCCTTTCGTAGGGCCATTATAGTTTGGCGAATGTATGCCTAGATTTTATTTTATTGAAGTGACTGTGGAGTGTAAATTCATCTGACTGCAATTTGGTTTGTTTGCTTGTTTGATCATTAACTTTCTAGGGTAATTAGTGAAAAATCGTATGCAGATTGCGATTGTTGTTTTTGTTATTTGGATTTTATCAGGTAGACATGATATTTAGTGGTTTGGTTACTTGTGAAAAGTTAGCCAAAATTGTTTCATCCGTGTGCATTGGAGCTGTTCTAAGGCCTATACTTTTCTATGCTTAGGAGATTTTAATTGAAAAAATTCTAGAGAAAGATTTGAATCTTGATAGTAAAGTTTCTCCTGCATTTTAATTAATTACGAAATTCATCAACAATTAATGCTATTGGGTAGTCATGGACTTATCATATAGAATAATAGCACATTATGGTTTTTTCAATTCCATATTCGTGTTTGTATGGTAACTCAAATTCTCAATAAAAAAGAAGTTTTTTAAGGAATTCTGTTGTTTTGCATCATGTTGCTACCAGTTATGGTTACTTGTATTTGGAGTTAATTGCGTAATCGGAGAGTATTGTACTAGTTTGTAATTGATAGTTCTTTTAGGCAATTTTAGATTTCATCTAATTTATTCTTTCTCTTCACATATCAACTGTTGTTTGTTTAGTTTTTGAGGAAGCTTTTATTGCTGCAACAATATCTACTAGGATCATCGTGTTTTTCTTTGTAGGGTTTGCTTCGTGGACTTTTTTGGTGTTATGGGTTGTAATTTGTTTAGTGGAAAGTTGAGAGCTTGTAATTATGTTTTGCTTTGTGTAATTTTTTTATTCTATAAATGGAAGAGACTTTCTGTTCAAATCAACGATAAGCGAAAGAATGCTGAGATTACACTTCCAGATGGTTAAAATCCCATGGTTGCCATCCCTATCAATTGAGAATTAATTACCAGAGTTGCTCTATATAAGGACACGTATCCATTTAGGTTCGTGGTCAGTTTCAAACCCCTCACCAATCAAAAATCCTAAAAAGCTGAAAAATAAAAGTTTTGTGGATTTGAAATTTCCTCGAGAAAGGAAAAAAAAATGCCCTAGGTGTGAATAATAGCTAAGAATTTCATGGACATGGTGGCGTCTGTGCCCACCATGAAGCTCGACAAGCTTTACGACAATCCCTTCATTTGCCAAGCCATTTTCAGGTGCTCCTCTTCTCCTTATTCTGTACAAATTCTTATCTTTATTATTATTATTATAGTCACTGAGGAAAATATTTATTGACTTTGAATTTTTAAGGTCATTACCACTGTTAGCAAAGAAATATGTGGTGGAATTGTTGTACATAGATGGTCCAATAACAGCCAAGATGCTGGAGGAGTGGGTGCTTGTGAATTGATCCTCCAAGCATCAGGTCACCATTGATCGCTTGATTCAGTTGAGAATTTTTGCTGAAACTGTCGACAGGTAATCTGCCTTTGGTTAGTGGTTTCGATTTGTAAATTTTATGCTCTGATTTTTGCTGGAATTGTTCATGTTATTAAAATGGCAGGAAAAAGGGAACGAGTTACAGATTAAATCCAACATTTCAGACTAACCTCCCGCAGCATTTGATGGATCAGTGGGTTCTTGTTTTCCCTATTCACATGTTTGGCTTTTCTTTGTTGCATTTTTTTTGTTGAGATGAATTTACATGAAGAGGTTATTGAGCAACAAAATAAACATAGAATAAATCTGTCTTGCTTTATGTGTTATATTATGTGGAAAGGTATCTGTTGGTTCTATGTTACAAACAGACATTGGAAACTATCATATATGTGGGCTACTTTTCATATATTTTTCCCCCTTATCTGCTCATTAACATAGACAGATGATTGATATTTAACTGGATATTCTCAATTAATGCTTCTTCTTGTCAATTCTTGGGGTATATCTGCTGTTGAGTTTCGTCATTCATGCCTTTGATTGATGGCATCGTATTGCTAGGGATGTTAAACATTCTGTGTTTCAATTCATGATCTTTCTTATCATTGATGCTTAGAAATTGAATCTTGCATACTGCAGTGAAGTTTTGCCTAGGGAACCAATGCCTTCAAATGTTGTTGCAAAAATGTATGTTACTTCTCATTTGCCATGTTAAGCACTATGATATGAAATGATATCACTATTTTTTCTGCTTGATCATTAATTATTCTTATTATCACACTGCTCTCTTAAATGGCTTGTGAATTGTTATTGTGCTGAACCAGCGTTTCTTGCTGCAACTTATAAGCTCAAGCCAAGCAGAAAGACAGACTAACTTTAGCTCTTCTATGATGAAAATTTTTCAGAGGGGTCTTTTGAGTCAAAGGTATTATTTCTTACTGTAAATTGATACCTTTGGTTTTGAACATTGAAACTCCTGTATTTCATATATGCAATGTGCTATGTGGTGCCTTTTCCATAGGGATAAAGAAGCTCCGAGGTTAACTGAGAGTGGTTTTTCAGTTTTTGGTGCGTATCACGTTAATCATAAGCATTTTGCATTTTGTTATTTTTCAGTACTGGAAATTGAAATTTCTTTGGATCTTTACGATGCAGCTGATGGATACAAATGCCCAACTATGGTACATTATCAGGGAATATATCTCTAATTCTGAGGTAAGCACCCATTCAGTTCTTCTAGGTGTCTTTTGCTCCTGACCTTAGCCCCAAATTGGTAGTAGACTTTTTAATTCTGATAATGTCTATTATAAATGCAATGCAACTCCCTTACTTGTATATCCATGTCTTTACAAAAGCCCAATTTGTTGTCTGAACGTTTAAACATAAGATGAATCCTTCCATAGTTGTTAAAATTTTTCTCCCTAAGTTTCATAGCGTACCACTTTTTCAAATGATGGCCATTGATGATCCCAGATTATTGGGTAACTTGGATTTTGCACAGCTTATGTGTCTTGAGCTGTTTACTTTGGAAAATTACCTGGACAAAGTTCGATTCTCTAATATGTTAACCTGAGATGGGTAAGCTAAAATCTACCTCAGTTCAACTTGTCGGGCTTGCAAGCCTACCAATCCTTGGGCACAGCAACTGCAGTAATAGATGTTCCACCAAGCCTCGTAGCCTAGTACTCAGGTGGTGTTCATGGTAATCATATTATTTACTCTGTAAAGATTATTGGTTTACATCCTTTTTTTTTTCCTTATGGCTAAACATGAAAAAATATATATTCCTTGCAACAAAGTATAGGATGCAAAGAAATATCCACTTGTTATCTTGTTTCCTGCTAATCTTGAGACAATATATGAATATTTTTATGTTTAATTATTTATGTTGTAAATTAAAAACTAAGAATTGACTTGGACTGTTTAAACTTCAAATTTTCATATGCTTTATTGTAAGGAGAGTGAGGGATTAGGGATCTATTGAGCACTTAACTCCATTCGGTGCTTATCTATGCAAATTCTCAATCTATTCAACTACGTACATGATCTCAAGTTATACCAGCAAGCTTGTTTGATGATTAATACATTAAGCTCAAGCTGACATCAAACAGAACTTGAGCGGGAAACCCTTATTCATATTTTTCTTACTTTTATTTAGTTCTTTTATTATTCATATGCTCAAAACAGCCAGGTATTTTCTTGGTTTGCTTTATTCACAATTTTTTTTTTCCTTGTGTACTCTGCTTAGCTTATCATCTATCTTCTACTAAGATTTTCCCCTTTTGGTTCAGGAGCATGATATAGACCCTGCAGTTCTGATTTCTTTTCTGCTAGAGCTTAGTTTTCACATCACTGGTGAGGTATTGAATGTAGTTTTGTAGTTTCAGCTGTTCTCATGGATGATCACTTCCTGCTTAAAGTAAACATTTTGTCTGATTAAGATTTCCATTGTTGAGAGCTGTTTTCCTTTTCTCATTAGTATATTTTTGAACTGTGTGCAAAGAGTCTTACAATGTTTTACATTCTCTACTTCATGTAGGCATATAATATGAGTACACTGACTGAGATTCAGAGGAATACGATAAAGGACCTTGCAGACTTGGGATTGGTTAAACTTCAACAGGTTATCCTTCTGTTCTATAGTTTCTATGTTCTAAATTGCTAATGAACTCTCAGGTAATAAGTGTTACTTTATTGCACTTATTAAATATATAGATTTTCAGGGCAGGAAGGAGAGTTTTATACCTACTAAATTAGCTACCAATCTTTCAGTGAGCTTGACAGATTCATCATCAAGGAAACAGGTGTGCTAAATGTAAAGTCTGCGCAAAATAAATGCTTGGATGTTAACCCCATTTATTTTTTTGTATATGGTCCTGTTTGAGAGAAAAAGGCGAAGGGTGGGGACGGAGAGGGAGTGGTAGAGAGAAGTCCTGCCACATTTTCTTACATTGGTTTTTCTTCTTTTCAGGGATATGTTGTTGTGGAAACAAAATTTTGGATGTATGCTTATTGATCATCTAAGCTGCATTGTGAAATTCTGCGCCTTTTCTCAAGGTATGTTCTATTCTCACTCCAAAAAGAAAAGGCTAGTTACTTGAATTTACTCATCGACCTGGTAATTACTCTCTGTTAACGTTTGACTTTCTACTACCTTAATTTTACTGCTCAAGTCTTGTGTATGTTATTGACTGACTTGTGAAGTTAAAAGTTTTGCTTTCTGGTTATGTATGCAGGGTTGAGTATCAACTTCCAAACCTTATTGTTGGAGCAATAGCAAAAGAAAGCTTGTATAATGCTTTTGAGAATGGTATCATGGCAGAGCAGGTCAGCTTTTATTTAGAATGAATGCACCCGGCAGGTCAATACTTCATTGTTTGGCTAGAATGTAACCTGGATGAAAAAGAATCTTGTAAGGCCAGACAAAATTCATGAACTGTGGCAACTTTCAGATAGCATATTTCCTTACTATTGTATCAATTCAATATTCTTCTTGGCATAAATGCCTCTCAGAGTGCTTGTGGATCCTAACATATTAGTGTTTATTCGTGATCCACTATTTGGGAACTATTTACCTGTAAATTCTTTCATTTGCAGATAATTTCCTTTCTCCAACAGAATGCACATCCTCGTGTTGCAGAGAAAATACCTTCTGTTCCTGAAAATGTAACAGATCAGGTCATAATGATTTTTGATGTTCAAATATGTCTAGAACAAATATTGGGTTTCCTTTCTGATGGGTTAAAGTTTGAATATACTCGTTAGATCAGAACCAAAATCATGCCAACTAGTAAAGGTTGCATGCATATGAAGCATAAGAGATTTATTTTTTCTTGATTTCCTAATACGTTTGAAATGCTTTTCTTTGTGACAGATAAGGCTCTGGGAGCAAGATCTGAACAGGGTTGAGATGACCCCTGCACATCTCTCTGATGAATTCCCCTCTAGAGTATGTCAAACATCTTATTTTGACTATTGTTTGGTCATGCCTCTTCATGTTCTCATGTTACATCTTTTCACCTACCAGGAGGTCTTCGAGGCTGCTTGTGACTTTGCAAGAGAGTGGAGTGGCTTACTATGGGAGGACTCGAAGAAAATGCGCTTGTTAGTTAAGGCAGAAATTCACATGAACATGCGAGAGTTTCTTCGTGGACAGAAGTAGTAGGCCAAATGTGAATATTGAACTGGTGGGATGAGTTCAGGTACATAATCTCTCAAAATATGCTAATTGGAAAATGTACTACAGGAAAAGAAAAAAAATCCATACAACATATATTGCCTTAAGGGGGCAGTGATGCAACGTATATATATATATATATATATATATATATATATATATATATATATTTAAATTAGGAGTTAACTGGAGTTGGAATTAGCTACATCACAGTTTTAAAACGTTAAAAAGTGTTAATCTAAGATGAAGTGGCCCATTTTGATCATTTATAGTAGCATTGGCGACAACTGCTTGATTATGATCCGTCCATTGCCGTGATCCATCAAATTATGGAACCCATAATGATACTTGGGAGATTTTAACATTCAATATCAGATCCCCGGAGGTCAACAGAAAGGCTACTCTGAGGGCAAATGCTAGCCTATGCATTTATCTTGAAATGGCCAGTTCATTTTAAGAAATGCAATATTTTTTAGTTTGACAGATAAATGGATTTTATGAAAATTTTTTCAATGCCAGGTTTAGCTTGAGCAAAAAATAAAAAAGCTTTATAGGCCTATTTAAATTCAGGAGGTAATACTAGTAAAATTCTATTGGGTGATAAAAAAAAACAGATGCTTTAACAAAATGGACCGAGCAAATCTCGCTGCCCTGGATTGTACTTGGAGAACTTCAGTGTATAAGACCGACATGATAGCCACAACACCGCAGCAGCCGACATGCTGCTTCTATTCCAGATACAAAACTTGTTGAATTTAATAATTTTTCCACAACACAACATTCGCATGAGTACTTGACAAAGCGGAAGGTGAGGCCAGGCCAAAAATATTAAGAAATTTGCAGTTTCCACGAGATTTCTCTTCTCACTACATTGCAATCAGCTGCCATGTAATTTTGTATCAAAAACTTAACTTCTGTAGTCAATTATTGCCTCATCATTTATCAATCAATGCACCAAATCCATCATCTCAAAGTTCCCTATGTACCTGAGTACTAATTTTATATGGTATAAATGGAGGATTATTTCTTTGCAAGTGTTTTTATAAGAGAAATAAATGGCAAGCATTGCAAAGACTTTGCTAAGGTCAATACTGAAATTGGTAAATTCAGTAACGGGAATGGCTGGGATTGCAATGATTCTATATGGTCTTTGGATGACAAGAGTGTGGCAGAGAGACATGGAGCAAGGCTCATCTTTTAATCCTTATGATTCTAATGCTCCATTGTCTGTTTGTGTTTGTTGCTATGTCCTTTTCCTTTTCTTAAACTGGAACTTCATCAATTACTCACATATATATTGCAGGTTTATATACACTTTTCTTAGCATTGGCATTACCTTGTGCTTCATAACATGCCTACGCCATATCTCTGCAGATAACTCCAACAGTTTCTGCCTTTCTTGTGTATCCCTTTTCACACTCCCATTATTATTATAAGTTATTGATGCCCATATTATTTGAAAGGAACATTAAAAACCCAAAAAAAAAAAAAATCACCTTAATGAAAAATGCAGGAATGCAGTATACAGTAATTATCTTTGTGCTTCTATTGATGGAAACTGTAGTTGCTGTTGATATACTTCTAATTCTGATTGGGAAAAGGTAATATTATATTCTTAATTACCAACTTCAGCTTTGTTTCTTCATATTTGAATCCGCAATTGAACTAATAAAATGTTTTAATTTCTATCAGGATTTGCCTGAGGATCCAACAGGAAGATCCCATGATTTTAAGGAAGTTGTGGATTCCAAATTTGATGTCTTCAAATGGATAGGTTTGTTGACAGTCTTAGCTCAGGTATTTTATTTCTTCTCTATTTGGTTATAACTATTTTCATGTCAATTATTGGATCAAACTCTCATAATTTATTGATCTTATTTTCATTCCACCCATAAAGTTTAGCACATTATAATTCACATCAATGACGAATTTTTTGCCTCTGCAGGGGTTTTCTATCTTATTGGCAATGGCTTTAAGAGCACTTGGGCTGAACTATGGATCCAATTATGACAGTGATGATGAATATCCTGCAGCCAGGCTTCCACTCATTGATCACCATTTAAAGCCACCTTCATTTGTTGTTGGTGATCCACATTTGAACTCCAAGAATGATGCATGGAATGTAAGAATTCATTCTTAGCCTATTCATACAATCCTTTTTGTAGGCAAATATATTGATATTTTTCTCATTTAATATCTTCTTTCTTGCGGACAAACAAGTGAAGAGAAAAAATTTGAAGGCAGCACGTTATTGTTGAGCCAAACAACGTGTCATATGAAGATGGATTTTAAGGATGATTAACAAATTTTGTAAAAATAAATAATATGGCTATACAAAACAATTATTTGGACTTTTCCCAGGCCTGTTGGATTTTCTAACCCAAAAAAAAAAAGGTTATTTAGGCCTTTTGGCAGACTTACATCGGCCCACAAACATGTCCAGCACTTGATTCTTTTTTTTTCTCCTTTTTTTTATTAAACTAATCTGCATGTTGAGCATATTGTGATGGTAAATTTTTATTATAATTTTAATATAAAATTAAGATAATATTAAAATTTCATATAGTAATTGACTGTGACAAATTTGTTTATTTGAAAAAATAATTCTTTTCTAATATAAAATTCGTATTATATTTCAATTATTGTTTCAATTTGAGTTGATTTTTAAATATATTAGATTTTTAAAGAAAATATGATAATTTAAAAAATAATATAATAATACATGGCAAAATTTTATGATATATATATATATATATATATATATATATATATATATATATATATATATATATATATATATATAAAATATAAAAACACAAAACAAAAGGGGGGGTTTGTTTGTGAGTTTGTGTGTGTTTTTTTTGTGTGTTTTTGGTGT